>PVIY010009585.1:0-72064 GCA_004026745.1 Myrmecophaga tridactyla
TCCATGACTTTCTTTCCCTATTTCTGACGTTCTTCCATTTGTGAAGGACTCCAGCAATGCAAATTAAGATACAACCTTATCTAGTCTGCATTTTAGTGAAAAGTAATATCTTCAGGAGATCCTACTTATGATGAGTTTACATGTACAAGAATATAGATTAAGACTAAGAACATGTCTAAATTTGGTGTTCATAACTCCAGCCACCACATTTGGCATTCTATAGTGAAAACATCTCAAAAGATGTAGCAAACAAACACAAATCAATGGTTTGATGGAACTGATGTTTCAATTTTGTTTTTTAGCCATAAAGGGTGAGCTCATACTATGAAGGGCTAATCACAGAGGTAAAGGTGGTTGTTTATAATATTGTTGTTCTAGTTTGCTAGCTGCCAGAATGGAACACACCAGAGATGGATTGGCTTTTTATAAAAGGGGATTTATTTTGTTAGTTCTTCAGAGGAAAGGCAGCTAACTTTCCACTGAGGTTCTTTCTTACATGGGAAGGCACAGGTTGGTCTCTGCTGGCCTTCTCTCCAGGCCTCTGAGTTCCAACAGTTTTCCCTGGGGTGACTTCTTTCTGCATCTCCAAAGGCCTGGGCTGAGCTGCGAGTGCTGAGATAAGGTATGCTGAGCTGCTTGGGCTATGCTACATTGAGCGCTCTCATTTAAGCACCAGCCAATTAAATCAAACATCATTCATTACAGCAGGCAGCCCCTCCTAGCCGACTGCAGATGTAATCAGCAACAGATGAGGTTCATGTACCATTGGCTCATGTCCACAGCAACAGAACTAGGCACATTCACCTGGCCAGGTTGACAACTGAATCTAACTGCCACAATTGTCATTCTAACTTTTAACTTCTGAAGCTGGAGCTGACTTCCAATGTGTAAATTCAATCTAGGGAGGAAACAAAATTAGATCTCAGTTCCTGAATTGATTATTTTTTCATATGGGGCATGTACATAATTTTGTTTCCACTTTGAATATATTCTTATATTTTATCAAATATTTGTTTTAACTAATTTCTTGCTTCTAAGTTATGTTATACCTTTTTTTAGCTTAATTTAGGTCTGACACAATTCCATTTGAAATTCCACAAGGCTTTTGTTGTAGAAGTTGACAAAATGTTTTTAAAGTGTACAAAGAAATGCAAATGATCTAGAATGGCCAAACAATTTTGAAAGTAAGCTCAGAGGGTGTGATGGTTTGAAGTTGCTATGCACTCCAGTAAAGATCATGTTCCTAAATTTAATCTATTTCCGTGGTATAGACCCACTGTAAGTAGAATCTTTTGGGGAGTAGGATCTTAAGTGAAGATCAACCCACCTCATTCAGGGTGGGTCCTATAACTTAACTGGAGACTTTTATAAGAGAAGCTCAGAAAGAAAAGCCAGAGAAACTGAGCAAGAAGGACACACAAAAAACAGGGAGAAACCACAGAAAGAGAGAGGAAGCCACTGAAGCCAGAAGTTGAAAGCAGTGAATCCTCGGATAGAAGGGAGAGACATCACCATATGCCTGGCCAGTTGACAGAGGAATTAAGGATTGCTGGTTGCTGGTCTTCAGGATGAAAGCATTGCCTGTTGATGCCTTGATTTAGACATTTTTATGACATAAAAAAAGAAAGCTCATAAATTAATAAATCCCCATTGTAAATGCCAGCCTATTTCTGACATATTGCATTTCTACTTTAGCAAACTAAAACAGAAGAGAGGGCTTATGTTACATAATTTTAACATGTACTATTAAGGTAAAATAATTACAGAAGTACACTGTTTGCCTAAGGATATGCATTTAGATTATTGGAAAGAACTTAAAATATGTTCAAACTTATACCATCAAGATATTTAAAACAAAGATGCCAAGAAAATTAAATAGTGAAGGAAAAATCACAAGAACAAATGGTGCTGGAACAATGGGAGATGTTAACCAAAGTTACCATACTACATACAGAAAAAAGTTAAATTTAGTGGATTACAGATATTGAAGTGAGCTATAAAACATGAATAATCCACACAACATTTAATAGGCCATTTACAACTCAATATAAAAGAAGAAAAACATTTTTTTAAAATAATGAATAGATACTCCATAATACAAATATACAATTATACAAATTGCCAATAAAAATACCAAAAATTGCTAAACAACCATTGTAATCCAGGGAAATGCAAATGACAGGTACAAGCAGATGCTACTATGCAGATGCCAGGGGCAAAATTAACAGGGTACAAAAAAAAAAAAGGTGGACAACATAAAGTGTACAGGAACTACACCTTGTAAACTTGTATATATTGCTGGTGAAAGTGTAACATGTCACAACTACCTTGAAAACAGTTTGGCATTTTTTTTATTTAGTGAATTTCAATAATACATTTAACATAGAGCTCAGTAATTCCACTCATAGTATTTACTCAAGAGAAATTAAAACATATTCACAAGTTTCAGTTAGATAGTGCTACCTATCATGGTTTGTCAAACCCCAGCCCAAACCATTCCTTCCAACCCTAAAGAACACTATGGCTTTATCTGAGATTCTACAAATGTTCCATCCACTATGATTACTTTCAAGATGCCTACAACCTCCAGATGGGTTCCTAGGACAGAAAAGTCCTGAAGCTCAGAAGGGCCAGCCACTCGAGACATCAACTAGTTCCATCTCTCTATCCTATATTATCAACAAAATCCTTTCCAATATGAAAAAGGTAGAATGGACATAGCCCAAATACTCAAAGATTGAGAGAAAGACCAAAGGAGATGGTGAAATTATAATGGAGAAGATAGGATTTAACAAATGAGTATGGCTGCTGAATCATTATATTGATATCCTTTTAGTCTCCAGTGTCTGAGAGCAGCTAGAAGGAAAAACCTAAAATTATGGGATTGTAATGGATACTAAACTCTGAAATCTGTTCTACAACTGATTGTTGTGTTGTACTTTGAAATTTATTGCTTTTGTGTATGTTATTTTTCAATAAAGACTTAATTTTACAATAAAGAAAAGAAAAAATATATATCAGCTAAAATACTTGTATTGGATGTCCATAGAAGATATAGTAAAAACATTAAAAACATTCCAAAGTATAAAGAAGTTGTGATACACATACAACAAAATAAATGAGCAAACTATTTATATACCCCTAAATCAATATAGTTTTGAAAGAACATTATGCTGAGACAAAGAAGACAGCAACAAAATCAAATGCTAATACAGGGAAATTTATTTTAGTTATGAATTTAGGCTGGGAACTAGGATGAGGAGTTTGATGGCAAAGGAGTATCAAAATTTTTCAGGTTTTGAACATGTTTTAGATATTGATTGCATTGGTGGTTAAATGAGTGTATACATTTGGAAGAACATCAAATTTGACAATTAAATGTGTACAAATTATGCAAAATATGCAAATTATACTTCAATGAAGTTGATTTAAAAAAATGAAAAATTATCACTATCTAATAATATGTGATTGCACATAGGAAATAAAAGACCTTTTAGTTAGAATGAATCTCTGTCTTATTTTCTTTTTAATGATCTATAAGCACTTAAAAGCAACAACAAAAATCTTCTGCATGATTATTTTTCCAGACTTCCCTGAAGCCTTGATCAAATCATGATTAGGGAATGAATTCAATATCTAAATGCAAATTTCTAGCTAGCAGAAAACAATATTATTATTTTCTCAGATCTAAAAGGAAAGTGAAATTCACCTTTAAAGGCGTATCCGTACTATGGTGACTGCTAATTCTTAGAAAATTAATTTTTAGAAATCAAGTATTTCAATATAATGTCTATTATTTAATAAATACCAGTTTCCATAATTTGAACTGTTGAATATCTATAGCAAAATTTTATAATTATGAACATTTTATATACTGCATAGCCAATAATATATTCTAACACATGTTTTATACCCATGTTTGAATTGATCATAATCTGCTTCAAAATTATATATTCATTGATGGGTCATTTTATTTTCAATAATAATTCCTGGATTTTGAATAATGAGACAAAAATGACATAATCAAAGAAATTAAAGTTAAATTTGTGAAGCTATTTTTACCTATAAATTTGGAAAATATTTAAAGTAAAAATAATATTCTATTTTAGCAAGGTATACTGAAATAGCTTCCGCAATTGGACTATTTCTACTGACTGCCTGATCTATTTCCCTGTGTATAGGCCATTGTTTCTTGTTTCTTTGAGTGCCTTATAATTTTTGTTGGAAATTGGACATTAGATAATATCATGTGGCATCTGGATAGAAGACCCACCTTCCCTGGTTTACTTTGTTTTTGTTGTTGGTCTTTGTTTATATATTTAGTGAATTTTCTAGAAAACTTTGTAAAATCTCTTTTCCATGTAGCTTCTTCTCATTTATATTAATGATCAGCTGATGATTAATCACAAGTTTCCTTATATGCCTTGAATCAATGAGCATCTGCCTTCTCCAGAGGGCCTCTAAGTATGTTTTAGGGCATGTCCTTCACACTTATACACTTCAGTTTACAGCTATTTTGGAAGAAAATAAGATTTAGTTAGATGTATGTAATATATACTTAAAAGGCATATAAGGGAAATACCTTCTTAGGCTATACTTGCATCAGTGTTTCTTGGAATGTGGTGCACAAATTATCTAAAGACTGATGGAAGTGCAAATCTTGCCCTTTTCCGTCTGTTCCTCCATAGATTCAGAAACTCTCTGAGAAGGTCCGAGGACTGACATAATATCTCCCTTTTAAGACCCTTATACTCACTGAAAACCAATGCTTTAAAACTAAAGATAGAATAGAGGGTAAATAACACTTTGTCTGGCTATGGTAAGCAAATGTTACTTTTGCTTTAATTGCCTTTTTAATATTTATTTTCTTTTGTTGCTATAGGGCTATCAGATATAATTTTCTTTACTGATACATATTTTCCCTTTTATGTATATATATATATGTATTCCATATAAATATGTATGCATATATATGCACATTTACATTATATACCATGTAAAGCATTTATGTATATACATGCATTCATATACATATACCTATACAACTGTTATCATTTTTTTCAATGTTTTAACTATGAAGATAACCATTACATTAATTTTACCTTTATCTAATAGTTTATATAAATTTAACTTTTTTTTCATGGAAAATTTCTCTTTAGTATCGTTAAGGTATTGTTGGGTTTTGTATTCTGTCCATCAAAAGGGCATACTCAATTTCCAATCCCTGGTCCTTTGGGTATGGACCCATTGTAAATAGGATCCTTAAGATTATACTTTAGTTAAGGTGTGGCCTAACTGTATAAGGTTGAATTCAATACAGATTCTTGGAGTCATTAATAAGCAGAATGAATTTTAGATGGAGAGATGGAAGTCAGAAATCAACAGAATCTGGAGAAGAAGCTATCTCCATGTGCATTTTCACATGATGGAAAAACCAAGGAACCCTAAAGATTGCCAACCAGCCAGAAGAGACTGACCTGGGATGACGAAAGTCTTTCAGCCTCTGAAATTATAAGCTAATACACTCCTGTTGTTAAGCCAACCGATTTTGGTATTTGTTTTAGCAGCTAGGAAATCAAAACACATGCTATGGTCAATGGGGCTTGGTTTTACTTGACTACATTATGCAAGTATTTTTGCTCTAAGTCCAAAATGAGATTTAAACTAACTTTTACAGGTAATATCGAAATGGAGAAATATCCATTAAATTGCTTGAATCAAATAAGTGATTTTTTTCTGCTGTGTTGTATGGATTATTTGTGAATGTAATTGGCCAGCTTTAGAGAACATTCAGCAATTGTAGAGATAATTTCAGCTTGAAAATAGGCCAGTTAAAACTAGGTACAATCTGTAATTAACCCTGCAAGGCAAAAGAGATTACTCTTCTCCTTTATGAAGGATAATTATATAATAAATAAGTGTGATTTGAAAATATGTAGGTGTTTGTAATTGATTTCAAACTTAACTCTCATAAGAATTTGTATACAGTTTCTATCTAGCTAAAATAATAAGGGTCAGTTTAATTAAATTTTTAGTGAGTTGGCTACATGGCAATTCATAACGAATCAAAATGGTCTATTTGTATATATAGATGGATGTAGAAATGACTGTATTGAGTCAGCTGAATATTTTGAACTTATTCTACATGTAATTTGTTTTAAGATGTATGGAACTCAAAGCACTAGGCAACAGGCTAAATCAGATACATAGAGATGTATATAAGTTTTTGCCTACTTAGAAGAGCTCTGTCGATTTCGGAAGCAAGTAACACTCAGGACAAAGCATAAGTTTTAAATCCCACCACTCAACTGAAATGTTTTTCATGAAATTCATATTAATACTTCATTTATGATTATTTTAATGATGTGTTCCAGTGTGTCAATTCCTGAATCAGTCATGATGCTAGCAAGAATCTTTAACTAAAGTACTTCTGAAACACAGAATCATGTTGTTTCTTCCACTCTCTGGAAACAGTTTCCAGATCATTGCTTTACCTTCCATGTTCCTTGATATGATCTTATTTATACCCTTTGACATCCAGTTGCATACAACTTTTCAGTCATAAAATTGACTGTTTTTCTGGATTCCAAAATCTTCATTAACAGAGACTTAAAGGGTAACATTTTCTCTTTATTTTCCCACTATTTGAGAAATTTCCTACTAAAATGATATGTTAGTCTTAAAATTGATTTCCACGGTCCATTATCATCGTGCGCCTCCCTGAATTATTTTTTTGTCCTTTTTATGTGTTTAGATCTTCCAATCTCTTCTTTTTTCCAAAGAATCAGGCTAAATTTCTAGATATGGTCTTACCCTATTTCACAAACTCATCTAGAACAATTGATATGTTTTATGGGAAGTAATAAGATTAGAGAAAGAAGATGAAGGGAAGGTGTATAATACATTGTTTCACAATTTGAATGTATAAATGTTAGTGGTTTAGCATTGCTTTTCCAAATTCTGGAAAGTCTTGACATGAGATCAAGCTTCCTAAGCATAAGATAAGAAAGTCATATTTATTATAAGACTTCAAATCTTGTAGTGGTTACTATATACCAGGCACTTCAAAAAATATCAACTCATTTGTAAATAAAAGAAGTTTGGAAAAGAAGTTGATCCACAGCATAACTACATGATGCTGAATATAGAGAGAAACTGGTTGCTACATAAATTAAAATAACAAAGGTGGACTAGCAACTGTGTATATATGCACACTTGTATTTCCTCAGCCTAACCAGGAAGTCAGTTTGAGGCAGCTCCAGTAAATTCCTAAAGCCTCATCTGTTTCTCTACTTAGAGGCAGTTTTTGACTTTTCTTACTTCCCTGATTCACTTTTTCCATACCTTCATGGTGCTTTGTGGGATCACTTCCAACCAAATTTGCAGCCAAATTCTTCTCTCAAGTCCTTGTTTTGGAAGAGTCCAAACTAAGAATTGGAATAGATATTTATACTGATCTGAACTATGCAGTAAAGAAGACATTTAAAATATCTTTCAGTAAAATCGTGAGAAAATAATATTGGAATTATGAGAAGAAATTTCGGAGCAAAGCCAAAGAACTCAACAAGATGATAATTGTAATTGAAATAGTAAATTTTCAGTTTTCTTAGCTTGAACAATATTTTTTGTCTGATATTACTGTGTAGTCTAGGAACATCTGCAGAGACTGAGCATGGTAAAATTATTCCAAATTTGAGGATTGGTGAATCAAACTAACTGACAGATTGTGTCCAAGTGTTAATGAAAAACTCACTGGAGTGGTTAATTATGAAGAGCAAACTCAAGAGGGAAGAGGGTGGGAACAGGAAGCTAATTGACTGGGTCAAATGGGTGAATTTGAGTAATCATGACAGTGAAAGTGATAACAGCCTGCAGTACAAAACATGAGATCAGCTATTTCTCAGGGAAGATATCTAAGTGATTTCTTACTATGAACAACTTTAAAAATATTTTAATTTAGTATTTTAAATAATCTTTAATAATGTAAGTTCATTTACTCATTTGCCATCACTATGAATAATCATATACTGATTTAAGTTTTCTCTTGAGATATCTATGGTCACCACTGGGCACCCATCGGGAAATTATGCAAAACAATATATATACCAGGGAGCAAAAATCTCTAAAAAGGAATTTAGCTTCTATAAGCTGGTCCTATTTTTCTACATTATAGCACAGGAATTTTCCTATGCTGTGCATCTTTGTCACATTCTTAGGTTATCAGAAACTATTTTCTCTTTTCATCATAGAAAGTTAAGAATTCTCAGGTGTCTAGCACTGCTTCCATGTAAATGACATTTTGTAGCCACTTTGTAATTTCTGGAGGCATAAGGTGAAGCAGTTTTTCCAGACTAATAATCAATTTTATATTCAAACCCTTAGGAAGTTTACTAGGATTCATTTGGAAACCGAGGCTTCCAAAATTCTCAAATAGGAAATTTTGAGATTTTAACCAAGGATGCAGAAATCTACTACATGGCCTATGTTATAGGAATGGAAAAACTAATTTAATTCTGTCACTGGGAAGCAATTGGCACTGAACATTTACTAGTCCCTAAATGAACTACTGGGAAAAACCTAGGTCATCTTATAATCAGCATAATATCTGAAACACATTGTTATCTACTCTGAAACAAATAAGTGATAGATATTTTATCTATGCTATTTCAACTGAATCGTACAGTCCACAATACACAAATTAAAAGAAAATTAAACAAATACCCGAGATTCAGAAAATGTTCAGAACTTGCCCAATACCATCCAACAAGAGAGAGGCAGACCTGGAAATTTAACTGATCTATATCTATACAAAAATACTGTTAGGGGTGCACAGGTAGTTCAGTGGTAGAATTCTTGTCTGACATGCGGGAGACCTGGGTTCAATCCCAGCCCATGCAGTTCTCAAAAACAAATAAACAAGCCAACAAACAAACAAAAAACCAAACAAACAAAAATTCAACAAATGGTGCTGCAATAATGGGATACTCACATGGGAAAAGAACGAAATGTGACTCCTGCCATAAAGCATACAAAAAAAAATTATATTACTGGCTAAATTTTGCTTATGCTTTCTTTTCCAAATCACCAAAATAAACCATAATAAAATTAAGGCTGAAAACAAAATAATTATTAACATCTCTTTGGCTTTTTTAAGAATATTTTTATTGACAAGACAAGCAACATACAAGCACAAACATTCTTAACATATGAACATTCCATACTTGGTATACAATCAATGGCTCACAATATCGTCACATGGTTGTATATTCATTACCATGATAATTTATTGGAGCATTTGTATCATTCCAGAAAAAGAAATACAAATAAAAAAGAAAAACTCATACATACCATACCCCTTACCCCTCCCTCTCACTGACCACTAGTATTTCCATCTACCCAACGTATTTTAACCTTTGTTCCCCCTATTTTTTTCCTATACCCCTGTTCTAGTTTGCTAGCTGCCAGAATGCAATATACCAGAGACAGAATGGCTTTTAAAAAGGGGAATTTAATAAGTTACTAGCTTATAGTTCTGAGAGTGAGAAAATGTCCCAATTAAAACAAGTCTATAGAAATGTCCAACCTAAGGCATTCAGGGAAAGATACCTTGGTTCAAGAAAGCCAATGATATTCAGGGTTTCTCTCTCAAATGGAAGGGCACATGGTGAACACAATCAGTTTCTCATCTGGAAAGGCACATGGTGAACATTGTCAGGTTCCTTTCTCATTTGGAAGGGCACATGGCGAACATGGCATCAGCTGCTAGCTTCTTCTCCTGGCTTCCTGTTTCATGAAGCTCCCTGGGAGGCATTTTTCTTCTTAATCTCCAAAGGTCACTGGCTGGTGGACTCTGGTTCTCATGGTTATGTCATTCTGCTCTGCTCTCTCTGAATTGTTCTCATTCTCCAAAATATTTCCTCTTTTATAGTACTCCAGAAACTTATCAAATGGGTGGAGACATGTCGTCACCTAATCCAGTTTAACAACCACTCTTGATTAAATCACATCTCTAGGGAGATGATCTAACTACAGATTCAAACATACAATATTGAATAGGGATTATTCTGCCTTTACAAAATGGGATTTAGATTAAAACATGGCTTTTCTAGGGGACATACATCCTTTCAAATGAGCACAACCCCTTACACTTCCTTTCATTGATCACTGGTATTTCAATCTACTCAATTGATTTTAACCTTTGTTACCCCTATTATTTATTTATTTTTTATCTATATGTTTTCCTCATCTATCCACACCATAGATAAAAGGAGCATCAGACATAAGGTTTTCACAATCACACAGCCACATTATGAAAGCTATATCATTATACAATCATCTTCAAGAAACATGGCTGCTGGAACATAGCTCTACAGTTTCAGATACTTCTCTCTAGCCACTCTAATACACTCTAAACTAAAAAGGGGATATCTATATAATGTGTAAGAATCTCCAGGATAACCTCTTGACTCTGTTTTAAATCTCTCAGCTGCTGATCCTTTATTTTGTCTCATTTCTCTCTTCCCCCTTTTGGTTGAGTTTTTCTCAATCCCTTGATGCTGAGTCACATTTCATTCTAGGATTTCTGTCCCACATTGTCAGGGAGGTTTATACCCCTAAGATTCATGTCTCATTGGGGGGGGCAGGCAATGAGTTTATTTGCTGTGTTGACTGAGAGAGAGAGAGAGGCCACATCTGAGCAACAAAAGAGGTTCTCTGGGGGTGACATTTAGGCTTAATTCTGAGTACGCTTAGCCTATCCTTTGCTGAGATAAGTTTCATAGGAACAAACCCCAAGATTGAGGGCTCAGCCTAATGATTTGGTTGCTTCCATTGTTTGCGAGAATATCAGGGATTCTCCAAATGGGAAAGCTGAATTTTCCCCCCTTTTCCCCATTCCCCAAAGGGACTTTGCAAGTACTTCTTTATTCACTGTTCAGATTACTCTGGAGTTTATTGGGACATCACACTGGACAAACCTACAAATCTCATGCCCTATTCAAGGTCCCATGTACTTATGGTGTTCAGTCAAACTGTCCATATAAGTTTAATTAGGATATGCACTAGTCAAAATATAAATTGTGTACCAAATAAACATTTTTTTGCTTTAGTCTCACACAGAAGTTGGAGTTTCAAAGTATGAATGACCATCTATTTTCAACACCCTACAATATTGATATTACTTTGTTCTTCTTCATGTAAAACCATTTTTTAATTTTTACATTTAGTCACCATCATTGTACATTTTAGGCATTCCTAGACTATACCATCTCAGACTTTATCATTTATATTTCCTTCTGGTTTCATATATGCCTCCAGCCCTCCTCTCTCCATCATTCTCACATTCAACTTCATTCAGTGTACTTACGTCATTGTGGCACAATCAGATTGTATTGTGCTATCCATGTCTGAACTTTTACAATCAGTCCTGTTGCACAACCTGTATCCTTCTGCTCCAATTACCCAATCTCTATCCTATTTCTATCTCCTGATGAACACTGTTCTTCACTGAAATTCTCCAAATTCATGCATTAACGTTAGTTCATATCAGTGAGACCACAGTACTTGTCCTTTTTTTTTTCTGGCTAATCTCACTTAGCATAATGTCCTTAAGGTCTACCCACATTGTTGCATGCTTCATGACTTTATTCCATCTAACAACTGTGTAACATTCCATCATGTGTATGTACCACAGCTTGTTTAGCCATTCACCTGGTGATGGACATTTGGGCTGTTTCCCTCTCTTGGCAGTTGTAAATAATGGTGCTATAAACATTGATATGCAAATGTCTGTGTCCTTTCCCTCATGTCCTCCAAATAGATAGCTAGCACTGGTATTGTGGAATCATATGAAAATTCTACACCTAGCTTCCTAAGGAACCACCAAACTGCCTTCCACAGTAGTTGTACCATTTTACATTCCCACCAACAGTGGATAAGTGTGCCTCTTTCACCATATCCTCTCCAGCACCTGTCATTTTCTGTTTTATTGATAATGACCATTCTGGTGGGTGTGAGATGATATCTCATTGTGGTTTTGATTTGCATTTCCCTAATAGCCAGGGAAGTTAAGCAACTTTTCATGTGCTTTTTAGCTGTTTGTATTTTTTTCTTCTGAGAACTGCCTGTTCATGTCTTTTGCCCACTTTTAAATTGGGTTTTTTGTCTTTTTGTTGTTGAGTTGAACAATCTATATATTCTGTATACTAGACCCTTATCTGATATGTGGTTTCCAAACATTGTCTCCCATTGTGTAGGCTGCCTTTTTACTTTCTTGACAAAGTTCTTTGATGTACAAAAACTTTTAATTTTGAGGAGTTCCCATTTACCTATTCTTTTCTTCAATGCTCATGCTTTGGGCATAAGATCTAGGAAACTCCCTCCTATTACAAGTTTTATAAGATATTTCCATACATTTTCTTCTAAAAGTTTTCTGGTCTTAGCGCTAATGTTTAGGCCTTTAATCTATTTTGAGTTAATTTTTGTATAGGGTGTGAGATATGAATCCTCTTTCGTACTTTTGTGTGTGGATATCCAGTTGTCCAAACACTATTTATTGAAGAGACTCTTCTGTCCCAGGTGAGTTGGCTTGACTGCCTTATCAAAGATCATGGATGAGAGGGCCTATATCTGAATACTCTATTCAATTCCATTTGTCAGTATATCTCTCTTTATGCCAGTAGCATGCTGTTTTGACCACTGTAACTTCATAATATGCCATAAAGTCAGGTAGTATGAGACCCCGACTTCATTTTTCTTTCTCAGTATATTTTAAGCTATTCAGGACACCCTGTCCTTCAAAATAAATTTGGTTATTGATTTTTCTATTTCTGCAGAGTAAGCTTTTGGAATTTTAATTGGTATTGCATTGAACCTATAAATCCAATTTAGGTAGAATTGACATCTTAGCCATATTTAGTCTTCCAGTCCATGAACACTGTACACCCTTCCATTTATTTAGGTCTTCTGGGATTTCTTTCAGCAATTCCTTGTAGCTTTCTTTGTACAGGTCTTTTGTATCCTTGGTTAAATTTATTCCTAAATATTTTATTATTTTGGTTGCAATTGTAAATGGATTTTTTTCTTGATTTCCCCCTCAGATTGCTCATTATTAGTGTACATAAACACCACAGATTTTTGAGTGTTGATCCTGTAACCCACCATTTTGCTATACTCATTTATTAGCTCTAGTAGTTTTGCTGTAGATTTTTGGGTTTTTTTTTTACATATATATCATATCATCTGAAAACAGTGAAAATTTTACTTCTTGTTTTCCAATTTTGATGACTTGTATTTCTTTTTCTTGTCTAATTGTTCTGGCTAGAACTTTCAACACAGTGTTGAATAACAATGGTGACAGTGGGCATCCTTTTCTTGTTCCTGATCTTAGGGGAAAAAACTTCAATGTTTCCCCATTGAGGATGATGTTAGCCGTGGATTTTTCATCTATTCCCTTTATCATGTTGAGGAAGTTCCCTTCTTTTCCTATCCTTTGAAGTGTTTTCAACAATTAAGGATGCTGAATTTTGACAAGTGCTTTTTCTGTATCAATTGAGATGATCATATGATTTTTCTGCTATGATTTGTTGATATACATTAATTGATTTTCTTATGTTGAACCATCCTTGCATACCTGGGATGAATCCAACTTGATCTTGGTGTATAATTCTTTTAATGTGCTGCTGGATTTGATTTGCAAGCATTTTATTGAGGAGTTTTACATCTATATTCATTAGAGAGGTTGGTCTATAATTTTCTTTTCTTGTAGTATCTTTGTCTTTCTTTGGTTTGACGGTGATGTTGGCTTCATAGAATGAGTTAGGTAGCCTTCCTTCTTCCTCAATTTTTTTGAGGCGTTTGAGCAGAATTGGTACTATTTCTTTATTGAATGCTTGGTAGAATTTACATATGAAGCCAACAACAGGTCCTGGACTTTTCTTTTCTGGGAGCTTCTTAATGACTAATTCAATTTCTTTAATTGTGATTGGTTTGTTGAGGTTGTTTAATTCTTCTTGAGTCAATATTTATTGTTCATGACTTTATAGGAAGTTGTCCACTTCATCTACATTATCTAGTTTATTAGCATAAAGTTGTTCATTATACCCTCTCATTACTTCCTTTATTTCTTCAGGGTCAGTGGTTATGTCTCCTCTTCCATTTCTGATTTATTTATTTGTATCCTCACTCTTCTTTTTTTGTCAACCTTGCTAAGAGTCCATTGAGTCTATTGATTTTCTCAAAGAACCAACTTCTGTTTTTGTTAATTTTCTCAACTGTTTTCAGGTTCTCATTTTCATTTATTTCTGCCATAATCTTCATTTGTTCCTTTTGCTTGCTTTGGGATTAGTGTTCTGTTCTTTCTCTAGTTCTTCCAAGTGAACAGTTAATTCCTCGATTTTTGCTCCTTTTTCTTTTTTGATATAGGTGTTTAAAGCAATAAATTTCTCTCTTAGAACTGCCTTTGCTGCATCCCATAAATGTTGATATGTTGTGTTTTCATTTTCATTTGCCTCAAGATATTTAATGATTTCTCTTGTAGTTTCTTCCTTGACCTACTGGCTGTTTAAGAGTGGGTTGTTGAGCCTCCAAATATTTGTGAATTTTCTGGCCCTCTGCCTATTATTGATTTGCAACTGCATCCATTTGTGATCCAAGAGAGTGTTTTTTTTATGATTTCAATGTTTTTAAATGTATTGACACTTACTTTGTTAAGACCCAGCATATGGTCTATCCTTGAAAATGATCTATGAGCACTTGAGAAATAGGTTTATCCTGCTATTGTGGGGTGTAAGTTTCTGTAAATGTCTGTTAAGTCTCACTCATTTATCATATGTCTTCTTGTTGAATTGTTCCTTTTATTAATACCTAGTGTCCTTCTTTGTCTCTTTTAATTCTTTTACATTTGAGGTCTAATTTGTCATATATTAATATAGCTACTCCTGCTCTTTCCTGATTGCTGTTTCATTCAAATATCTTTTCCTAACTTTTCACTTTCAACTTATGTTTGTCCTTAGGTCTAAAATGCATTCCCTGTAGACAGCACATAGATTAGTCCTGTTTTTAAATCCATTCCACCAGTCTGTGTCTTCTGATAAGGGAGTTTAATCTATTAACATTTAGAGTTATTACTGGAAGGGCAGTTGTACCTTCTTCAATTTTGCCTTTTTGATTTCATATGTCATATCTAATTTTTCCTCCTTTTACTTTTACTGCTTTTCTTCATTTCTACACTCTTCTCCACACCTCCCTCTCTCCTGTCTTTTCCTATCTGTCTCTAGTGCTTCCTTTAGCATTGCTTGCAGAGCTGGTCTCTTAGCCACAAATTCTCTCAGTGATTTTTTGTCTGAAAATGTTTTAATTTCCCCCTCATTTTTGAAGGACAATTTTGCTGGATATAGAATTCTTGGTTGGGAGTTTTACTTTTTTTTCTTTTAGAATGTTAAATATATCATTTCTCTGTCTTCCTGCCTCCATGGTTTCTGCTGAGAAATCTACATGTAGTCTTATTAGGCTTCCCTTGTGTGTGATGGGCTGCTTTTCTCTTGCCAGTTTCAAAATTTTCTCTTTCTCTTTGACATCTGACATTCTGATTGGTAAGCATCTTGGATTATGTCTATTTGGATCTATTCTGTTTGGGGTATGCTGCACTTCTTGGATCTGTAATTTTAAGACTCTCATGAGAGTTGGGAAATTTTCAGTGATAATTTCCTCCATTAGTCTTTCTCTTCTTTTTTGCTTCTCTTCTCCTTCTGGGATACCCACAAAATGTACATTTATGTGCTTCATGTTGTCATGCAGTGCCCTGAGTCCTTGCTTGCATTTATCAATTCTTTTCCCTATATCGTCTTTTGCTTGTTAGATTTCAGATGTCCCATCCTCCAGTTCACTAATCCTTTCTTCTGTCTCTTAAAATCTAACATTGTAGGTTTCCATTGATTTTTCCATCTCTTCTACTGTGCCTTTCATTCCCATAAGTTCTGTGATTTGTTTTTTCAGACTTTTGATTTCCTCTTTTTGTTTGCTCATTGCCTTCTTTATGTCCTCCCTCAATTTGTTGATTTGATTTTTGATGAGATTTTCCATGTCTGTTCAAACATCATGAATTAATTGTTTTAACTTCTATATCACATTTGAATTGTTGGTTTGTTCCTTTGACTGGGCCATATCTTCAATTGTCCTAGTATGACTCATTATTTTTTTACTGGCATCTAGGCATTTAATTCCCGTAATTAGTTTTATTCTGGAGATTTTAACTCTTTTACCTAGGGTTTTCTTGCTGGATGGCTTTGTTCTCTAATGTTATTTAATGGATTATGAATTTTTCTTTTTTCTTGCCCTGCCTGTATGGAGCCTTTTTTTTTTTTTTTTTTGGAAGGGCCTACTTAGATATTATAGACCCTGTCAGATTTTCCCAGACCAGATTGGTCTGTCCTCAGGAGGAAAGAGTCACCTGCAACAGTTCTCTCTGAGGGTGAGACCCAGCAGGTTGACAGACATTCCTATGAAGCCTCTAGACTCTGTGGTTTTCCTCTCCTGCCCAGTATGTAGTGCTTGTCTGCCTGTAGGTCCCACCAGCATAAAATATGTGGTACCATTAACTTCAGCAGACTTTCCCTGCTGGGAGCATGGTTGAGACCATGGAGGGGTTGTAGGCTGGCTTTAATTGCTTCAGTTTTCAATTCACTGGGGTCTGAATTCCTTGAGGGAGGGATTCCACTCCTGGGGAAGAATAGCCTCAGGGGAATTAATTCTTTTCACCTGAACAGTTTCTTTATCTCTCCGACAAGTTTAATTCTGCCCTTGCCTGGGGCAGTTGGAGCCTGAGAAGCTTTACAGTTGTATCTAATGTGCAGTTAAGCAGTAGAAACAAAGCAAAAAAAAAAAATCCTTTTCAGAGCAGAACCCCCATTCCTCAGGTTTGTTAAACAAGAGTTTAAGTTGGTACATTGCTCTATGTATCTCCAGGTCCTATGTGCCCCCTCTTTTTTTTTTTTTTTTTCCATCCAGACCTTTTCAAGTATTTTGTGCTGTCTGATCCAAAAAACCTGTTTTTGTTTGTCTGTTTTTTCATCATCAGCCTTTCCCCTTCTGTGCCAGGGCAAAAATCAGTAACTTTAGCTTTCATTCGAGGTTTATGTGAGCTGGAGGCCTATTTTTAGAAGTCACAATTTGTTAATTAATTCCACAATTGAAACTTGTTTGGGCTCAACCACTTGCTGTTAGTAAAGTCTCTTCTTTTCCCTTCTGGGATCCAGCCTATGTGGAAGGGGCACGGCCTCCAAGGCTTGGGCACTCATGGTTCTGGGTGGGATTACAGCTGGTCCAGACTGGTGTAGATTGTGTGTCTGGTCACTGATGTGGCCCCAGCTGTTGTTCTGCTCTGCTCCTGGCTATTTACTGGCTACTCTGGAGGATGAACTAAATTCCACACCTCAGTGAACCACCATCTTGGAACGTCTCTCCATCTCTTTGGCTTATAACAAAGCTACTGATTTTATTACAATCTAAAATTTTATTGCTTGAATTAGCTTAAATGTCCTAATATGTAAGCATATTTATTTATTTATTTAATAATTGATTAACCGTTGTACTCTGTATCTTTTAAAATAACATTATAATTTTACAACTCAACTTTTCCCCCTCTGTCAATTGTCACTATCTCTATCAATAAATATCATGTGTATAGACAGAAAATGATATCTTTCACTATTTCTCTGAAGACATATTAAAGCATAGGGACCATGCAGAAATGTAGTTTAAGAAACTTAATGCTTTTCTGATACATGCACTGTTTTCATAAAATATTGGATCTATATAAAATGTGGACCATCACTTAACTTTCATAAAATAGAAGCTTTTAACAATAATAATATTTTCTAATAATATATTATGTAACAATAATAGTATTTTATAATATGTCAATATTTAAATAATGACATATTTCAAGTGACATGATGACACTCATAAAATTATTAAACTTTGGAAAAATGCAAAACATTTTGGCTAATTAAAGCCTAATTTTAACATTAGCATTATTTTAGCATCTGTCAAAATATTTTGACTCTCTGCATGAAAACATTTTACATGACCCACTTAATTTTTAAGCTTCTGCTTAATACATGGATCAGTTTCTGCTCATGAAAATAACTTATTACTTATACTTTTACATTTTTCATTAAAAAATTATTTGGGTGGTAAAATCCAATTTACACTTGAGACCCTAGGTAATATATAACAAATTTGTTTCATACTGATTAATGTTTAATGGAAAAATATAAGAAATCTGAAATTGAACTCTGTAATTTTGAAAAAGTTTGGCATTTTTAAAGCTGTAATCATTGCATATTATTTAGACTTTCTGCTTGGTTCTAAAATGAACCATATAAAATTTTATAAACATCTTTTCAGGAATCTTAAATTTACAAATATTAAAGTTTCATACATTTTTTCTATAGTTTAAATTTCACAAAACTGCTGTATACAGTATTCCCACAAACACAAATGTGTACATGTATATATAAACATATAGTTTTTTTTTTGAGAAAGGCATTCAATCATTCTGGATTCATCCTATTGAGTCGCTATTGATATGACTATATTATTATATATATTATCTCCTAGAGTATGACAATAATGAATGTTAAGCTACTTCCTTTATTATGTTCATTTAAATACTGTCATCAATATATTATATTGGGAAAAAAAGCACTTTTTTTTGGTTCAGTCTATCTAATTTACATTGAGAAAAGTAAACTAATATTTTTTTGGTTTAAACTACCAAACTATCAAAGTTGGAAATTAAAACCTAAATTTGGTGGTTCTGTTTTCTTTTTTCCTTTCAGTCCTTGTACCTTCCTACATTCATTCAAGAACCATTATTTATCATTGTAAATAAATTATAATAGATTATTTATAATTGTAGATAAAATATAATAGAAATAAAATTGTAATGATTATATGATATGTACTGTGTACAAGGTATTGCGTATATAGCAACAAACAAGATAAAGAACTGACATTCTGGTGTCAAAGGCATCATCTTAAAGCTTTAACATAAAATACTTTGTTTAAAAGTAACTACTTTGATAAGAGAAATACTGGAATAAATGGGACTACAAAACAATGTCAACTATCAAAATAGGAGCTAAAGCAATTTAAGACAGAATATTCACCAGATAGACAGGGAAGAAGTGAGAAAGAACAAAGGATATGTGTAAAAGCCCAGATAAAAAAAATATGTATAGGGTGTCTGAAAGGGATAGAGAGATATGCAATATTGTTTTAAAATAGAAAAGAGGGAGAGAGGAAACAATACAGAGAATCTTCGAGAGGTAAGAAAAGATGAGATATGAAGGGACTTGTAAAACATAGTAATGCAGAATTTGAGTTTTAGAGATCAAGTTTTTTATTTATTAGCTGTTTGACCTTGGGCAAGTCACTAATCTTCTTTTCTAAATATATGTTTTTCAGATGTAAAATTGAAACAATAATGAACTTACCTTCAATCATTTTTGTAATAGTAGCGTGTTACATGTAGGAATTCTTTAGCCATTTTTCAGGAACCTATAATATTTATTAATATTATAAATAGTATGCTTAGCCCTGTGTCATTCTGGTGATGTCTTTGGAAATGTCCTTGTCTACCTAAATATTTGGATTTTTATTTGGGAAAAAAAAAAACCTTAATCTTTCTTTAAACATTTGCCTATATATCAGGAGCCAGGGCTTGTTACATTGCTGTATGCCTGAAAGGAGACTGGATTTCTAAGAAATTGTGTTGCAGACTCTTTAATACCGACAGGAAGGGAAGTAGGTAGGTGGAACAGATACTGCATGATCCCAGTCTGCAGCAGAATGATCCTTGCATGATGAAATACAATTGAAGGATTTCAATCAAGTTCATTGCATAATGAGGTTTTTAATTTTAGAGGATCTTTCTAGCCATAGATTAGTGGAATGAAGTTAAATGGACCTAGAAACATTTATTTTCCCCTGAAATAGGTGGAAAGATCCCTAATGAGCAAAAGGTAAAGAGTTATATGAAAGATTTGAAGAGAGATATTATTAAAGGGTTTCTGAAGAGAAAGAGTAAGGATTGACTTGGGAACATAGAACTATTTTTAGGAGATGTTGATGCTACAGATTATGACCAAAAAATTACCCAAATATATAAAATAATAAATATAAGAGAACATTTGCATATTTTAAATAATAATAGTTATTATATAAAAATGGTCAGATAATAATGTATTCAGTGTATGATAATTTGTTTCATATATGTTATTATGCATTTCCAAAAAAAGGCTAAGAAATTATTACATGCTGCCTTTCTGTATGCTATGAATTTAAATATGACTCAGACTGAAAAGACATAACAAATTATTTAAAAGCATTTTAAGTACATAACAAAGGGAATGAGGACAGAATGTTTACAAGTTAGTGTAGAAACTTCAGTGGCATGAGCAAATTATTTTCATTGGATTATAATAAAAAACTTTCATTGAGATCAAATTCTGTAAGATTTTTTTTGCACAGTCAGGCACAAGGAATTAAACCTGGGTCCAGGGCATGGCAGGCGAGCACTCTGCCTACTGAGCCACCGTGGCCTACTCTAAATTCTGTAAAATTTTGATTCATAGTGAACCAAGTTTTGTCTTCACTCAAAGACAAATTAAATTTGATTAAAATCAAATTAATCAAGGTAGGTTAATGCCTCTCTCAAAAGAGGGAATAAGCAATCTATGAAGAGTGAGCACTTGATCTAATATTTGGCATCTAGGAAATAACATATCTAAAGAAATTTTAACTTATAAGCATTCCCAAAGGATTTGAAAAATAAGACGCTATAATAAGTAAATGTATATACAAAGGGCAACTTATTTCTTTAATTATTTGAGATGTTTATGTTATATCTCACATATCTATTATAATTTTGATTTAAAATACAATTTTTGCGGAAGATATTGATTCTGTGTCCATTGTAAAAGCAATTTAGAAAGTAGGGTATATATTGAAACTGTACTGTATTATAAATAATTTCATATAGAAGAATGGAAATAAGCCAAATAGCTTAGGTTCTAATTTGACATGCCTCTCATTATAGTAAAAGTTAACCAAACTTTTAATTATTAAAAAAGAACTTATCAAATTCTGGTTGGGCCTGCCAAAATAAATTTTGAATAAAAAATTGGCCAAATTTTAGATATAATAAAATAAAACATATTTCAAATCTAAGTTTTTGTACAGGTATCAACCCTGTCAAGTGTCATATCTCTAACCGAAAAAGTAAAACAAGAAGAAATGTAAACCAATAACGTAGTATGAAATATGAAACTGTTTCAAAAATATCTTACAATAATGCACATTTTCAAATATGTATGTTTAAAAGTTGAAAAACAGGATGATGTAATAAAAATATATTTCTGTGATATTTATTTTATATTGTGTTACAGTTTACTTAATCAATGAAGCTAAGCTTCATATGTCTCCAGAAACACAATGTTCTCTTACCATAATGAAATTAAATATTACACATTAAATTCAATGTGGGCATTAAGGATAAAGGGAAAAAATTTAAATACCATGAGCTACTGCAACAATTAATTCACCAGAGAAAGCTAAGATTAAAATTAATTTGTAAAAAATAAAATTATCCCTACCAACTAAGGAAAATTAATGAAATTGAAATTTAAAATATGATGATTATATGCTTTTCCTGTTTAGTCTCTTGCCAAGGTAAATCACATTTACTGATTTTTGAGTCATGAAACCCACTAGCCTCACACTGATTGGATAAACCCAATTTAGGCATGGGGTATTATCTTCTTTATAGGCACAGATGAAGACACTAATGAATTTTAGCAAATATTTAAAGAATAAATAATTCCATTTCTATACAAAATGTTCCAGAAAACTGAAAAAATGGGAAAACATTCCAATACATTCAATTAGCAAGCAATACCCTGGCACTCAAACCAGAAAAAAAATTACTAAATAAAACAACAAAGTAAAATGGTAGACCAAAATCCCTTGGAACATAAATATAAAAATTACTTAAATTTTACCAAATTAAAACTCAACATACATAAAAAGGATAATTCAAGGCTAATTAAACATTGGAAAGTGAAAGATTATCTTTCTGCATTAATCATAAATTATCCTAAGTCTCTGTGGCTGAATAAATGCTGCTGAACATGTAAGTCAATTTTGAAAAATTTCAAAAAAGAGGATATATCCTCCCAGATGGTTAGACATTTAGAGCCATAGTAGTAAAAAGCTATTATACTAACTAATAACTGACATATTGTCTAATAAACAAGAGACAGAGCTTGTGGTCAGACCCATGTATACCTAAGAATGTGGTTATTGATGAAAATAATGTAACAAATCTACAGAGAGAAAACATACACACACACAGTGGTTTTTTTCATGGGCCAGTGATTACTCTCTGTACCTGAGGTTATGAACTGAACATTTTAAGTAAAATTCTATCCTATTTTTTTAATAATATAAATTCCATGGGCACAAGAGAATGCCAACTAATTGTAAAAGGCGACTGAAATACATGGCTTTGAGTTTGGTCTTTAGAAAGTGAGGAATTAAATAAGGATTCTTTTTTATGATGGGTGAGGGACATTCCCATTTTGAGTGAGGGCATATATCTTATTGCATTAAATGTAGAATGACTCCTTAGAAGAGTTATGTAAAAAGAGCAACATAATAGCAATATACATATTTATTGAAACTTTACTCTGCTGGGATCTGTAGGAACTGTAGCACCTAACTTTTGCAGACTTTTTGTTTAAATTTCTAAAACCTAATGTGAATAAGATACTTTTATTCATATTTTATAGGTGAGGAAACTAAGGCTCAAAAGTTGTGTGAATAGAGTCAGCCGTAAGAGAGAATGAAGTTCAGATACATGAGAGAGAATGGACGAGCCTTGGAAGACATCATGTTGCGAAATGAGCTAGACACAAAACGACTAAAATGTTATTTGATCTCATTGATATGAAATAATTAGATAGGGCAATTCATAGAATTCCAGAAACTGGAATACAGGTCAACAAGGGCTGGGTTAGAAGTAAGGAATGGGAAGTTAATGCTTAATTGGCAGTGTTTCTGTACCATGGGGCATGGAAAAGTTTGGGTAATGAATGGTGTTGTTAGCAGCACTTGTGAATGTCATTGACACCACTGAATTATATATTAGATTGTCGTTAAAAAGTCAAATTTTAGGTTATACTTATTATTAAAATTAAAAAAAGAAAACATAGGGCTATATAATATAGTTAACCTGGGCAGGCCACGGTGGCTCACTAGCAGAGCTCTTGTCTGCCATGCTGGAACCTGGGTTCAATTCCTGGTGTCTGTTCATGTAAAAAAACAAACAAACAAAATATATATATATATAGTTAACCCTAAGATAAAGCATCAACTACAGTTAATAATATAATTATAATATCATTTCATCAATCGGAACACTAGTGGTAAATGTTAATAATAGGGAAAACTGTGTGTATATGGAGAATATATGGGAACTCTCTGGTTGCTCTGCGTGATTTTTCCTTAAAGGTACAAATTCTCTAATAAAAAATATTTACAAAAGTAATGTAGAGTAGAACCAGGAATTCAAGTTCATTCTATGTAATTTCTAACGACATATTGGTATTTGGTGTGTTATATTTATATTTCCTCTCCAAGATTACCTTAGTATCACTGAGAGAACATGCTGAAGAGCAAAAATATATGAAAGGGAAAAGCTTTGAAGGTGCCATAGTTTATAGATTTGATTTGGTAAAATACTAGTTTATTCACTTCAGTAAAGTTCTACAAGGGAGGGAGAGCATAAGAAATTCTAGGGGAGGTGAGGAACTTGGAAAATTATTCTAAGGAAATGGTCTAGGCTTTTATTATAATATAAAAATATATTCCATGAATTCAGATAGTCTTCTGAATATTATAAATTACTTTACATATGTGTATCTATTTACAGTGTGCAAATTGACTGTTCCTGAAGTATATCATTAGGCACATTCTCTAATGTTAGGTACATAACCACATTCCCAGGTTACAAAGTATTTTTCCTATTTATATGTATGGTACCCCAGAAAAATATGCTCATAATCTTAATCCATTCCTGCAAGTATGAATCCATGTTTAAAAGGACTTTTTGAAGACTTTACTTTTAGTCAGAAGTAGGCCAAATGAACCAGGATGGATATTAATCCTATTCCTGGAAGCTTTATAGGGAAGACCACAGGGAGAAAGTCACCAGGGAGGAATAGAAACCAGAAGTAGACGGAATGCAGAAGATTCCATTACCTGCCATGTAATGGAAAAGGCAAGGACCCAAAGACAGTCAGTCTTATAAGGCCACAACTGTCAAGCAGGAAGCATAAACTTCTGATGCCTTCATTTTGGATTTCTCCAAGCCACAAAAACATTAACCAATAAATTCCTGTTGCTTGACCCTATCCACTGTATGATATTTGTTTTAATAGCTAGGAAACTATGACAATATATGAGTAATCCAAAACTCAAAGATGTTAAGGTTCTTACTCAAAGTCACTAAATTGGCAAGGAATTTAAATCTTTCCCTCCTACTCACAGAATATTATTTATATTACAGCTTGCTTGTTTCCACAATACCAACTGATTAGTGGCCAGTCAAGTCTGTTGACAAACATTCATTAGTATGGGTGTTCAACTTCATATTCAGTCTCATGGTTTTACTGAAAGAAATAATACTTAGAAAATTAAATGAACTTTATTTGAAAGGAACTTGATTTTCTTTACTACATTGTTGACCCAATAGTTCTTTCTTTATAGAAATAAATTTGAACATAAAATAACTAAAGAAAATGACAGATGGCAGATATTTTGAGTGTTATTTGTTAATTGCAATTTTGTTGTTATTGTTAAAATTCTCTTTCAGTGCATCATAAATTATCAAATCATAATGGAAATTAAATGTTAAAAGCACCAAAAAATAAAACTAAATTTAGGTGTTTAAATTGCAGGGTATGCCCAGTTTTTTCTATCCTAGTTTTCCTAAACCTTTCTTCTTTAGTGAAATGTAAAATTACTACCTAAAATTTTTTGTTGTATTCAACAGCTTCTAACTCTACCCAAGCCATGTTTAAACTGAATTTGTTGAGAATATAGCATACAAACGTAAATTAACAAATCACATTGCTCTAATAAATTAGCAATTTGACTACCACTTTGAACCCATGAGATGAAACCAATGATTTTTAAGATTCATCAATTAGCATTTTAATGTCATTAAGTTATTGTAAAATACTTTACATATTTTGGAGGAACACAAACCATATAAAAATTTGTCCTTTGGAGAGCATTTGCAAGATTTAAATACATGCAAGGATTTAAAAGTGCCTTTGCATCATATTGTAGCATTTCTTGCATTAATTAATTACAAAGATAAAAGTTTCTACGAATTATTCCCAACATAGTAACTGGTGAATATTACATAAATAATGCTTATGGACAAAAGAGAAGACAATTTATCTTATATTCTTTCAGGAAAACAAAAAACAACAATGAAAAATGTATGGTTTCATGGAATTTTTCTCAATATCTCCTCTTTCATGTATTTATAAAGATATGCTTTGTTTTAATTTTCTACATAAATTCCAGTTACCTTAATAAATTCCCAGGTACTTGGAATTGGTTTGCAGTTAACATGCATGTCCAATGGATGACAGGAAACTCTTCAGCCAGTGGGTGCCTGCTAACCCTACTATCCTCCTAAAGTTTGCTTGATATGCATTTTGGAGCCTTACTTGAGATTTACCAGATGTAAAGAAGCTTGGAGGAATAAAAGCGAAATATACATATATATGATTTTGCATATGATTATATATGAGATACTTTTTCTCACGTGCATACATGACCATGATTATAGTTATGAATTAATTTGTTTGGTATTTCTCCACATGATTAACCCTAAATTTAATTAAGACAAAATAATTCTAAATATAAGGAATATATGTATTCTGGATACAGCATTAATAATATGAACATTGAACATATCATCCAAACTTCCCCAGAATTCATGACATTGTCTGTTTTGAAGGCTGCAAATTTAGATATATAAAAGTCATATCATAGGGGTACTGCATGTGCATTGTTGAAATATATTACAATAGGGTTTTTAGGTTTTGGAAGAACAGTATTGTTCTTAATGAAAGTCTTGTTTCAACAATTGTTTCTTTTTTTCTCTCAAAATCCTTTACTCAATTAACAAATATTTATAAAATACTAACTTCATGTTTCTGCATAAAGAAAATTTAAATAATTGGCATTTAAATGTCCATTTACAGACTCCTAAATCTGAGAAATTGCATATCACTCATATCCCGGGAAAAATAAAGAAAAATTACCAAAATTTTGAAAACTTGAAAAGCACAAACATTAACTTCAAATGTGAAAAAAATAACAAATTCTAAGTTATCTGGATACCTCTACACAAATCATAGTGAAAATGATTATTCTAAATGCAATGATGCACAGAAAAAAAAATAATGAATTAAACATACCCCCACACACATAGGACAGAATTAGGCTTCATGAGGAGGGGAAATGAAGAATAATCATATGACTAAGATTCTGATCTAGAGTGGTCATAAGCTCATCTTTGACAATTTTCATGTCATTTAAACTAGATCAAGTAATTTTGTAGGGACGAAATTCCTTAGAAATCATTTAGGCATCAGTCTGACTAAGTTAATTTATGCTTGGTCAAAATTCATACGGCCCTTTTCTACTTCTCTTTCATACTCTAGATATTTTGTGAATTAATATGTTTCCTATTTAAAAAAAATAATTAAATAGGAAACTCATTCTAGTGCGCTCTGGCTTGAGGTCTTTGTGGGTTTATTTTTTTAACCTTATCAGGATCTTCAATGACTTTCCTCATGCTGGTAGTTTTGCCTAATGTGCCCTTAATTGTAACTCTAGCTATGGAGTTGAGGCATCACTAAGATATTTAAATTTACTAGTAATTTTTGTCTTCCTCAGTGGACTGTGAACAGAATGACTACAGATTCTTTGTCTCTTTTGTTCACCCATAGTGCATTAGTCTTGAGACAGAGCTTGACACCTAGCAAAAAATTACTAGTGAAGTGAGGAGCTAATGCAGTTTTTTAAAGTTATTGATTCATCCAAAGAAAGAAAAAGCAGAGTGGTATGAAGGAGGTAAAATTGCTTATAAGAAAGAATATGAGTTTGTACCGTTCAATCTTTGGAAAAACGCATATCCTTTGTTACTCTCAATTTCTCCATCTGAAAACTGGAATGAACATTTTTACCACATAGAGTTGTTGAGAGAATTGGAAAATAAATTATTTGTTGATTGCATACCATGTTTCAAACATTATACTAAATTGACTTATCTCATTCGATACCTATAGTAAAGATTCAAGGTAGGTTATTGAAATTAAATTCCATAAATGTTGACCTAAAGAAATTGGGTATTTTGATATATATTTAAAATATACACTTATAAATATGAATAAAAAATATCTGATACCACTATGTATTGGTTGTAGAAAGGGAATACTTAATGAATGAAGCTAAGAGGCTGTCATCATAGGGCTTTGTCTTCCCATTATACCTAGAAATAAATAAAAGCTTGAACCATGATCTACATACCCTTCCCTGTGGCTTGCTTTCTACATTTATATTGTATATTTTTTTCTTCACATGCTATGTATCATACAAACTCTCATTTCTGTTCTTCAGATACCTATACTGGCCGAGAAAATTTATGCATATTGTTCCTATTATATTGAAAATTTTTCTTGAATAGCTTCCTATGGTTTATTTTTTGTTGTCTGTCAATCAGGAAATACACGTCTATAATCCAACAGGGGCCTTTCCTGACTACTACCTTTCTCCAACCCCAATTATTCTTTCTCATATCGTCCACATTATTTCCCATTAGCTTTTAATTCTGATGGAAATTATTTACACATGATTGTTTTTTTGTTGTCTGTTATCCCCCAAACATAGAATTTTCCTGAGATTACTTCAGCATTATTAGAACTTGGGAAATATTTCTCAAATAATAGACTCAATAAATATTTGCTTTCAAAATCAGTCGTATCTCTTTAGGATTTTATACTTCTATGCTAATGTGGATGCTTTGGTGGGAGAGTTGATGAAAGATTGTATTTGAGTGATGCTTAAACTTGCACATTATGAGTTTTATCTTGTTGAGTGCTAAATGTTTTAGCTGTTAATTTCATTTGATGCTTTTTTCTCAGATATTGTAGTTTCTGTCTATTTCTTTATCTCCAATTGACATACATTATCATTTCTTTACAAGGAATATAGAATAATAACTATTTTAATACCCTTATTTATTAAGCTTATTTTCTTTATAATTTCTGCATCTGTTCCTATGGACTGAACTTCCTATTTTTTTACTTCTTTGCACCTCTGGTAATTATTATTATATGCCATATATTTTACCCATGAAGGAAAAGAGAGGAAAGAACAGAAAAAAAAAAAGAGCAACAATTTCCTAGATATGAGGACAACTACAATGCTGTATTATAAAGTAGCTCATTCAAACCCAAGGGCAAAATTCATAAAGAAACTCACGCAAAGTTTTAATGTAATGAAATCTCTCTAAAACATTGGTTAAGAGAAAACATAAAAATCATCCTTAGGAAAAAAATGTTACATACAGTATGTGCTGGTTTGAAAGGGTGTATGGACCCTAGAAAAGCCAAGTTTTAATCAAAATCCCATTTCATAAAGGCAGAATAATCCCTATTCAATACTGTATGTTTGAAACTGTAATCAGATTATCTCCCTGGATGATGTGACTTAATCATGAGTGGTTGTTAAACTGGATTAGGTGATGACATGTCTCCAACCATTTGGGTGGGTCTTGATTGGTTTGCTGGAGCCCTATAAAAGAGGAAACATTTTGGAGAATGAGAGATTCAGAGAGAGCAGAGAATGCTGCAGCACCATGAAGCAGAGAGTCCATCAGCCAGCGCTTTGGAGATGAAGAAGGAAAATGCCTCCTGGGGAGCTTCATGAAACCAGAAGCCAGGAGGGAAAGCTAGTAGATGACACCATGTTCACAATGTGCCCTTCCAGATGAGAGAGAAACCCTGACTGTGTCCACCATGTGCCTTCTCACTTGAGAGAGAAACCCTGAACTTCATCGGCCTTCTTGAACCAAAGTATCTTTCCTGGATGCCTTAGATTGGACATCTCTATAGACTTGTAACTGGGACATTTTCTCAGCCTTAGAATTTTAAACTAACAATTTGTTAAATTCCCCTTTATAAAAGCCATTCCATTTCTGGTATGTATTCCAGCAGCTAGCCAAGTAGAACACAGTAGAACTTAGATAGAAGACTGAACATATATATTATCAGAGAAAACTTAAGCTGGAAGATAATAGAGAAACTGCTATAATGCAGAAAGAAAAAAAAAATCCAACTAGCTTGCATTTTACATCCAATAATGGTGGAATTCTCTCCTGCCATGTGGGAGACCCAGGTTCAATTCCTGGTCTATACTACTTCCCAAAAACAAAATAAACAAGCAAACAAAACAAACAAAAAAATTCAATAAATGGTACTGCAACAACGGGACACTCACATATCAAAAGTCTGAAATGTGATCCCCACCATACAGCATAGAAAAAAATGAAAAAAGGGAGGAGACTTTATCAATTTCAGTTTCAGAGGAGATGAGATAGACTCGTTTGTCCCTGTTCCTCTCTCTCAAGTACTAATGTAGACCCTGGAAGTAATGTAAGCAAAAGAGAATTCTCAAAGGTAGTAACAGATAGAATTAGTCCAGAATGGAGGAACACAGTGACAGGACATCTTTCTTCTTCCCCCACCCAACATAAGAGAGCAATAGTCAATAAAAGACCAGAGTTTCCAAATCTAGCAACATTCCTCCATTCATCCTTTCTTGGTAAAACAGGCATCCCTCCAACTTCACCATATAATTCAGGCACAGGAAGACAACTGGGGAATCTCATTAACAATGAGCAACCAAAGGAAGCCTGCTCCTTGTCTGTAGGGTCTGAGAATCCCTTCTTCCCTAAAAATATTGGGGCAGCTGTGAGGTACCATCAAGAGGGATTCCACCAAAAGGAGAACTGTCCTGGGGAACATCACTTCCCTGAAGACCTGGGCATGAGACTCCTCTCCTCTAACTATAGGCATTGGAGCCCCAGGAAGGCATGGGAAAGGGGTATCCAACCTGGGAAACACACTCCATCTCCCAGAGGCAGAGGGTATTCCATTATAGTAAATATCCAGGCAAGAAAGCTGCTTTGTCTTATAGGCCTGAAAAATCTTTCCTTAACTGAGAGAGACTGGGAAGGTAGACAAGGAGGGAATATTTTGTTCCTTCACACAACACCAGCCTGGACCAGTAGGAGAACCAGCAGCATCACTAAATAGGTGAAAATCACAATGCAAAGACTCTGATAATTATTCTCACAGCTCACAAAAAATATGTCAGGACCTATATGCTAAAGGTAAACAGGGTAACTGTTAAAATAAATAATTTCAATAGAATCCAGTGTTTCCTAGTACAATTTACGAAAGTTTCAGGACACAATTTTATAATATTCCCCTCAGCAGATAGTCTCTTCAAGAGCACATGGAATATTTACCAAGATATACTATAATTCTGTGCCATAAAGCAAGTATAATTAACATAGATTCTAAGAAGTTATAAAAGTTGTGTTCTCCATTACAGTATAAATAAAATCAGAAGTCAATAAAGGGAAGATATAAAAAAGTCAAACATTAGATAATTAAATAATATACAATTAAACAACCTATGAATCAAAAGAGAAATCAAAAGGGTTACTGGGAAGTATTTTTAGTTGAATGTATAAGAAAACATAATATATACAAATTTAGGAGATGGTGCTAACAGACCACTTAAGAGAATGTGTTTAGCACCAAAAAGCTATTTAGAAAAAACAAAGAAAGATATATAAACAATGGCCTCTGAATTCATCTTTAAAAACTTGAAGAGCAAATTTAATCCAAGTAAGAAAAGTTATGGAATTTTAATAATGAAAAAGGAAATCAGGGCGGAGCGATGGTGGCACAGTGGCAGAATTCTCTCCTGCCATGCCGGAGACCCAGGTTCATTTTCCAGTGCCTGCCCATGTTAAAAAAAAAAAAAAAAAAGGAAATCAGAGAAATAGAAAATGGGAAAATAATGAAACTAAAATCTGGTTCTTTAAGAAGATCCATAAAATTGCTGAATCTTTAGCCTGATGGATCAGAAGAGAAAAGAAAGGACACAAATTGCCAATATCAGAATGCAAGAGGTCATTTGATTAAAGATCACACAATATTAAAAAGATATCAAGAAAATAAAAAAAAGCCAATATATTTGACTACTTAAATGCAATACATGGAATTCCTGAAAAGAACAATTCCAAAGTTCACTTTAGAAGAAGCTAACCTGAATAAATCTATACCTATTAAAGAAAGTATGTCTGTAGTTTCAAATCTTTCCACAGTGTAAATCCCCAAACCAAATGGCTTCATTGGGGAATTCTAGAAAATATCTAAGGACTCATAGTAATTCCATACAAATGCTCCCATAAAACTAGAGGGGGAATTCTTCCTATCTCATTTTATGGGACCTGTATTACCCCAACACCAAACACAAAGAATACTACAGAACAACATCCCTCATTAACATATATGCAAAATAAAATGGAATTTCAGCAAATATAATGTATTAATCAAAATTAATAAAAATAATTCCCCATATTAACACATCATAAAAGACAAAATATAAAAATCATATAGTTCAGTAGATATAGCAAAAACATTTGACAAAACCTAACATTCATTTCTAATTAAATCAGTGAAAATATTGAATAAAGAGGTCTTCCTCAACCCAATAAAAGGTGACACTTTGGGAATGATGGCCTAATCATCATTCATATTGTTGTAAAGTTTGTTGTTGTTGTTGTTGTTGTGAAGTTTTGAAAAGTATGAAGTGTGTTCACAGTTTTACCAAAGGTCTGCCAACAATTAAACTTTATCTTAAAATTGTATAGTTTATTTTATATCAATTATGCCTCAATAAGGCTGTCAGGGGGAGACCCCAGAGTGCACGTAAATCTCAGGGCATGGGGCAGAGTAGATACTGGAACTGGCAAGTTCTCAAAGTCCTTGAATAGTCTGGAAAGGACTTTGGGCTGTGTTCTGGACAAAGGATGCTACTCATCATTTTTAAACTGCAGAGTTTAAAATCATATTAATATATATGAATGATCAATGTAGCAACAATATGCCAAATGGATTGCAAATCAAAATTGATCTGAATAAAATACATGCTCAAGTTTATGATGGCTCTATAAATTTTAATGAAGAAAACACTTAATGAGTTAACATTTATTTAAAAACACCTTGTAGCTTTTGTTCATTCAATTGGAAAGTCATTATTCAACCAGTCTTTATTCATATCCTGTTACATTAAGTTTTTTTCAAGACACTTAGGATAATTAAATGGATATGACAAATTAATTTTTCTTTCTCATTAAACTTTGATATAATAGCAAAGATGCATACTAAAGTTAAATATTATTCTTTCACATATTTATATGTGGAATGAAGGTTAAAAGATAAAGAATGGAAAACAGGCTGGGAAGCTTTGAGAAGGTGAAATTTGAGAAGAAAAAAAGAATGGTTATATAAAAATCTGGGTGAAAATATTACAAGCAGAAGTTGCAAGCACTGCAAAGATATTGGGGTAGAAATTAGGTTGTCATATTTCAGCAAAAACAAGATAGCCAATGTGCCTAGAATCGAGTTTGGGATACAGTAGCTCAAGAAAGAGTTTGAAATGAGCAGAAGCCAAAATGTAATACCATAAGAAAAAGTCTACCTTTTGTAACTGTGTAATGGGACATCAATGAGGAGTGAGGAGTGACTTGATCTAATGTATATCTTGTGTGGGAACTCTAATCGGGAGTGGAGGAATAAAATGGAAGCAAGGAGACTTGTAGTTATGATGGTCTCAGGTAGTAGAAAAGGTGATAAGAAGTGGTTGGATTGGGAATATAGGAAGAAATATAATCTGCCAGGACTGGCCCAAGATTAGAACAGGCTGTGAGATGAGAAATTAACTTTTAGATATTTTTCCTTTGATCTTTCCTCCCTCTCTCCCTCCCTTCTCCTTTCCCTCCCTCCCTCCTTCCTTCCCTCCTTCCTTCCTCTTCTATCCCTGCTACTGTCCTTCCTCTTTCTTCTGTCCCTGCTTCCTTTCTTCCTCTTTCTTCCTTTCTTTCTCTTTCTTCCTTCCATGACTGGATGAATGGATGACTTTCCAACTGAATGAACAAAAGCATAGGTTTTTTATTTCCTTCTTTCTTTTCTCTTTCCTTCTTTCTTTCTCTTTTTACTTTATTTCTTTTTAGTGTCTGTATGAATGACAGTCTCATTTTAGAACTGTATGAGATTAGTAAAGGATAAAAAACTGAGCAGTAGAAAACACATTCTATTTCAGATGGAAGAAGTTTGAGACATGTTTTAGTATGAATTAGTATAAATGCTATTCTGCTGATTATCTGGGTCTGGAGCTCAGGAGACACTTGGAGATATAAATGGGAGAGTTATCAGCTCATACATGGTCTTTAAGCCAATGATAACCTAGGAATCATAGCATATAAAGAGAAATATATACCACAAACTGAACTCTAGGGCTCTCCCGCATTTTGAGCTAGGGAGGGTTGAGCAATAAAGAGAAAATTTAAAGAACTGACTTGTGAGATAGAAGGAAAACCAGGGAAATGGTGCACTGGAATATGTGAAGTAAGTGTTTCAAAACTGATAATGTGATTTAATAACTCAAACCTGGAGGAAAAAAAAACTTCAACTTTGAAGATTCAAAATTCTCTACTATAAATGGAGACAATAATTGATTGTATAGTATTGCATAAATTATGTGGTACAGCAGCAATAGACCTTGAGAGAATAGGGAAGAGGAAATAGATGCATTGAGTTTAGAAATAGTTTTGAGACTTTTCTTTAACAAGGAACAGAGAAATGGCTTATAAGCTAGAAAAATAATAAAATATAAGGTCTAGATTTCAAAAAATGTTACTTTATATGCACCATACATGTTTTAATTTATACCAGCAGGTAAGTATTGTGAAAAAAAGTTGTTCTAAGATGGTCGCAATTTCATTAATTCTTTTATAAAATGATTCCTAAGTTGAAAATAGAGCTATAATAAAATCAGTATCAAGTCAAATATGTACAGTAGATTTTGTTGTGACAAAACTTCTTTTCTAATCCGCATTCATTTCATATGTTGCTGCTTGAGTTTTAGAGAATGTAGTTCCCAGAGGAATGCTCCATACATATCAGTATTATTTCATATATGGTGTCTGTTGAATTACTACGAAAAAAATAGGTTATGTGTTTTCTACTCCTTTTAATATATAAAAAAAGAAAAAAAACTTCATTTGCATCAAAAGCTAAGAGTCATGAGATGACAATCAAGAGTCTCCAAAAATAATTGTAAGAAATCTGATGGAGCCTATAGAACAGTTTCCCTGGTCAGCTGAAACAGTAGGGTGGTTTGTCAATTTTATTTATTGTTGGTAGCAAAACATGGATATGTATGCTTAGGTATAATGAGCAATTTTTATTGCTCTAACAATATTATTGAGTGTTATGATTATTTCTGATTAGTTGGGAAGAATTAGCATCTTTACAATAGCTAGGATTCCCGTATAACATAATACATGCTTCTATTTATTATTTTATTATTTATTTACTTTTGAATTAACTACATATATATATTTGCATGTGCGTGTATCCTTGTGGGTATATCCTAGGCATATTACTTTTTAGTATTGTTAGTTATTGATTGTTGTATGCTATTTTTTTAAATAGAATGTCCTTCTAATTTCTTATAGCTTTCCCATGGACTGGTCCTTCTAAATTAATAATCATATCATCTGAGAATGATGGTAATTTAGTCTGACAACTTTTGGTATTCATCCTCCTCCCCTGTGTTTTATTTGTTTCTTAATCTTATTTCCTGTTTCCATAGTGCGGAATCCACAAAGGGAAGTTAACTGATGATCCTTACGGTGGCCACAATTGCCATTTGCCCAGAGTATAAGGACAAAGCAGTTAGGGTCTTTGGATTATTTATGTGTATCTTTAATAGTTATGTCTACTTATTACAGAAATATAGAATTATTCGACATAGCAAAGGAGCATCCAATCAAAAGCTATTTAATCTCCTGATCGAACCTTCCTTCCTGTTAATCCACACCCCACACTCAAGCACATTCATTTGGGATAGGGTAGAATGTCACAGACTCTAACCTCGATGTGGTGCCTCAGCTGACCCTCTAGTTGCCTTGTAGGTATGAATATTAGTTTTGCACCATTAAACACGATTTTGTCTCTTTGTGTTTAATAGGATGTCTCCTATTCCATATCCCTTGATCATATATATGACTTTTTATTATTTGGCACTAATAGAAGGAATTTAAGTCACAAAGAATTATTACCACAAATTTTATTTAACAAGTTTCCTATTATAAAACATCTTAATATACCTCATCTTATCTGGATATAACTTGCTAATAACAATATGTAAAGGCTGCTAGTGCTGGAGAAGTCCAGGACATACACAGCAACCACCTCCCAGCCCTCACCTGCCTTCTTCCCCTTTCTATTGTGTCAGATGGTTCTACTTGTTTCCATTCTGCAACCCAGGAAAGACATTAGGTCTAATGGAAAGGCCTGACCCTACCTTACCCAAAACCAAGAACCAGGAGACCAAGCTGCCTGCCAGGGTGGATACTCTGCACAGTTCATTTGATACGTGCTTCTCAATGGCAGGGCCCCCACCCCCTGTGGTGTATAACTATCACACTAAGGTAATGCATGTGTCCCTCTGCTCCAGCACAAAGTGGGAATTGTTTTGCTGGCATTCACAGACCCTGACTGGAGCCACTGTCTACCCAGGGGAATGGCCATAATGGGAACTCTTCCTCTACTTTTTTGAGCTCTTTGTACTGTGTAATTAACAAAGCAGTCATTTGGTGGAAGTCTTTGCTGTGTCTGAGCTTGTGTCCCCACCATGCACCACGTAGCAACTCATTTCACAACTCTGTATTGAGAACTTTCTCTACAACGTTTCCTCGAAGTAGCCTCCTTATGACACAGACAATAAATGAATGGCAATATTAGTGTACAAATTCTATACAGGAAGGTAATTTACATGGGGAACTTGTTAAAACTTTATAGATATTGCTTGTTACTATACTACGCAATAAAAGCATGCTTCAAGAAGCCCTGATATACTGGTTGTCCCTTAGCCTTTATACTGAGTATTGCTTTCCCCTTTCACTTTGGGTTCCAGATTTTTTCCATAATCAATTTTTTTTTAAATGCTCACATCTCTCAATTGCTCTCTCACCTATTATTTGCTTCTCTTTTCACATCAGTGATAACACATTGGTAGTTTGAAATCTGTCACAATGGCAGATTGTATAAATACTATGGACATGGCAGCTGCTAAAATTAGTACATTTCTCCTATTAGAGAGCCAGTTTTTAAACATTTATCAGGACATTACAGTCCTATATCCTCTATCCCACTCCACCCCTAGTAACAGATAACCAGTAAGTCTCTTTTACAACATCTTTTCCACCTGTTTAGAAATAAAACTAGAGTAACTATCCCACAAATCAAACTTATTCAAATGTATTCCTCCTAAATAATTAAATTATTATGCTTCTGTGACTGATCCTATATTTAATAAATACATTAAATAAATATTGGAAATACAATTAATAAATATCAAGCATACCAAGGTCAACAGTAAAAAATGTTGCTGTCTCTCAAATTTTGGCAAGCTATATGTATTTGTTACTACTAGAGAAAAATTATTTGGAATATGAGTAGTTTCATGTTTAAAATTTGGTAACTGTTGGCAGGCCACAGTGGCTCAGTGGCAGAGTTCTTGCCTGCCATGCCAGAGACCCAGGCTTGTTTCTCAGTGTCTGCCCATCTTAAAAAAAGAACGAAAAAAATTAGTAACTGCATATACAAATAAGCCAGTAAGCTGAAATGTAAGAAAATTTTATCTGAAAAGTTACCTTAGAATTTCATGTTAAGGATGCTATGATGATTAATTTTATGTGTCAACTTGTGTAAGTAATGGTATGCAGTTGTTTGGTCAAGCACTGTCCTAAATATTGCTGTGGAGATACTCTGTTGATGAGATTATTATCTATCTTGACTTTAAGGAAATTAGTATCCATAATGTGAGTAGGCTTCATCCAATCCATTTGGAGACCTTACATATAAAGAACTAAGAGTTCCAGGAAGAAGGGATTCTGCTCCAAGATTACACCCTCCAGGGCTTCTTGAGTTTCCACCCTAAGTAACTTGAACTCAAGACTTCAACATCACTCTTATAGGAGATTCCAGCCTCCAGCCTACCCTAAAGAATTTGGACTTGCCAGTTCCCACAATTGCATGAACCAATTCCTTATAATAAATCTCTGGATGTATATTAGCTAATTGGTAATTGACAAGGAAAAAATACTCTCCTGTTGTCTTGAATCACATTTTGGTTTGGTAAAGCTGCCAGAATGCAATATACCAGAACTGGATTGGCTCTTTAAAAAGGAATTTATTAAGTAACAAATTTATAGTTCTAAGGCTATAAAAATGTCCAAGCTAAGGCATCAACAAGAGTACACCTTCACTGAAGAAAGACCGGTGGTGTCCGGGATTCCTCTGTCTTGTGGGAAGACATATGGTGATGTCTGCTGGCCCTTCTCTCCTGGGTTGGTTTCAAAATGTCTCTCTCAGCTTCCATGGGTCCTTCTGGCTTCTCCTAGGGTATTTTCTTTCTCTCTTAGCTTCTCTTGGCTCTGAGTTCTCTCCAAAACATCTCTCCCTTAAAGGATTCTAGCAAGTGGATAAAGACCCACCTTGAATTGGCAGAGTCACATCTCCATGGAAACAACCTAATCAAAAGGTCCCACCCAACAATAGGTCTGCCCCCACAAGACTGGATTAAAGAACACAGACTTTTTGGTGGTATATGACAGTTTCAAACTAGCACAGACCCTTTCTAATTAGATGGGATGGCTGATCACTCTTGCTAAACTCATCAGTTACATCTTCAGTGCTAAATCTAAAACAAGTATTAATTAGCATACTCAATACAACATTATCATTCCTTTCTTATTTAGAGTTGTTTGTGTGTTTATGTGTATCTCTCTGGTGAGAAAGAGGAAGAGAAAAAGAGAGATTGTGTGTGTGTTCTGGGATACCATATATTGCTGCTTTTCTTCCAAACTGCTAGACTGACCCTTATCTTTCTCATTTGTAGTTTTCCCCATATTTCTTTGAACTTCAAATGTTGGAATGACTCATTTCTTAGAATGCTTTTCTGCTCTAAATACACTTATTCCCAGGGTGATTTCTTTCAGATACATGACTTTAAATATCATCAATAAGCTGATAGTTTCATAGTATGTCATCAGACTGAAAAAAAATGTTCCCTGAATTCTGGCTTGGTTCCCCAACTGCCTTTTTGACATCTGCACTTAGATGAATAACAGGCAGCTCAAAACTAAGATGCCCAAATATATATGCTTTCCAAGCCTACCCACCCCACACAATCTACTCCTCCAATAACTGTCCACATGCAAAATATGTTGTTATATCTGTATAGTCCATTCTTAACAAAATAGCCATAAGGTTCTTTGAATTCATGTCAGATCATTATTCCTTTATTTAATATACTCCAATGATATCCAATAAAACAATTCCTTTCAATTTCCTATAAAGACATACTTGGTATGTCACCATCTCCTCTGACTTCATCTCTTCCTACTCTCTTCCTGGCTTATACCATGTAAGCCATGCTGAAGGCCTTGATGCTCTTAGCACCTATCAGGCATGCTTCAATCTCAGAGCATTTCAGTAAAGAGCATTTCAGTAGCTGCTCTTTATTTGAGAGACTTTCTTCCATGAAATGGCGTAAGACATGCTCTCTCCTCTCCTTCAGAACTCTGCTCAAAATAACTTAAAAACATGTATGTTGCAATGTTTCTAAGTTTGGTATGATCATATATCCTCTGTTTATGTCTTGTGTTAGTTCATTTTTATTATGCAGAAATTTATGTTGTATGGAATCAAATATATCAAGCTTTTTTCCAAATCTGATACAATTTCAAATTTAGAAATATAGCCAAACTTTAAAAAATCACCCATTTTGGTACTTATTTTTATCATTGAGTGTTTAACAGTGAAGCCTTGCCTGGCACATTTGTTCAAAAGAAATGCTGACGCAAGCGAGCACATGTGCAAATACACACGCAGATACAGAGACAAAACCCGAACTGCATGTACTGATTCTTTACTTTGATATTTATTTTTCTATAGATCTTAGTACTATCTGTTAAGTCATATGCATAATTTTTACATTTTTAGTGTTTGCTTCCAGTTCATTAACATTTAAGGTACCCAATATCAGGATTTGCATTCATTTTAAGTTTTATGAATATAAGGTATGACATGTAATGAGTGCGTAATGAATAAATTATTGAATGGATTTATGAATGCATTCCAGAAACATAAAGTATTTATTATTTTAGGAATGAGTTACATGTACGTAAATAAACAGAATATCAAGAATAGTATCAAAGCCTGGTTTCCTCTGAAGAGAAAACTGTGTGGTAGATAATAGGTTATGCCAACATTAGAATCATTTTTAAAATTGCAGATAAATTACTCAATGAGAAGTAAAAGTAAAATAAAAAATTTAAATCATATATTCCATAGAAAGAAATAAAAGAATGAAATAAAAAAAACCTGTAATCATATCACCCACAGGTAACACTTGTAAACACTTTTCTGGCCATTCTTCCCAGCATAAGTAACTTTCTCTTCTTACTATGTATTAAGAATATATTTCCAATGTTTTGATCATAAATTAGTAAGTAGTTTTTTTAATAACTTCATATTATTACATAATATAAATATATGTAGGCATTTTATATTCAACAATATTTTTATTGAAAAATAAGTTTCAACTTACATAAATCTTTGCTCAGTTGATTTTTTTTAGTTGTTTCTCAAATGTTGTTCTAAATATCCATCTTTAATATTTATATTAATTTAACTATCTTCCCATCAACAGTCCCATCATCACACCAGTCCTAATATTTGATCATTTTACTATTTAAAGACTTCTCATTAAAATCCACATTTTTAATTAGTTTAATATGCCTAAAGAAGATTAATGTGTATTAACCCTATTATTCACTTATTCACTGTTCACATTTCTTCATTGGTGATTTCATTTCATTACCTTCCTCCATATTATTGAGAAGAGTTCCTCATATAGAGTAATACTTATAATTATATGTATGTTGCAATGTTTCTAAGTTTGGTATGATCACATGTCCTCTGTTTATATTTTGTGTTAATTCATTTTTATTATGCAGAAATTTATGTTGTATGGAATCAATATATCAAGCTTTTTTTCCAAATCTGATATAATTTCAAATTTAAAAATATAGCCAACCTTTAAAAAATCACCCATTTTGTTACTTATTTTTATCACTGAGTGTTTAATTTTATTTTTAATTCATCTTTATTTTATCCCAAACATTAATCTATCATCCCAACATTTTTTTCAGGAAAAACTATCCCTTCCTGTCTGATTTGAAATGCTTATTTGTTTTATATTAAATTGTTTTAAATATGTAACATTTTGTGGACTTTCCTCCCATTGTTTTTTCAAATACTAACTTCTGAATAAAAAAATTAAGTTAATCCCAGTACTTTCAGAACAATCCTTAAAAAGCCTCAAAGTCAATTGACTAGTATGACTGAAACAGTTTTCACAACTCTTCACAAGCCCTTTGTTCTAGTTTGCTAGCTGCCAGAATGCAATATACCAGAAAAAGAATGGCTTCTAAAAAGAGGAATTTAATAAATTGCTAGTTTACAGTTCTAAGGCCAAGAAAATGTCCCAATTAAAACAAGTCTATAGAAATGTCCAATCAAAGGCATCCAGGGAGAGAAACCTTGGTTCAAGAGGGCTGATGAAGTTCAGGGTTTCTCTCTCAAGTAGAAGGGCACATGGTGAACACAGTCAGGGTTTCTCTCTCATCTGGAAGGGCACATGGCAAACACGGTGTCATCTGCTAGCTTCTTCTCCTGGCTTCCTGCTTCATGAAGCTCCCCGGAAGGCATTTTCCTTCTTCATCTACAAAGCGCTGGCTGATGGACTCTCTGCTTCGTGGTGGTGCAACATTCTCTGCTCTCTGTGAATCTCTCATTCTCCAAAATGTTTCGTCTTTTATAGGACTCCAGTAAACCAATCAAGACCCACCCAAATAGGTGGAGACATGTCGTCACCTAATCCAGTTTAACAACCACTCATGATTAAATCACATCTCCAGGGAGTTGATCTGATTACAGTTTCAAACATACAGTATTGAGTAGGGATTACTCTGCCTTTATGAAATGGGATTTAGATTAAAACGTGGCTTTCCTAGGGGACATACATCATTTCAAACCAGCACACCCTTTCCCTCATACAATTGATATTTAAAAAAAAATCATTTAATTTTCCTTGGAAATTTCATATCTCATTTATGTATTCATTATAAATCAGGCAAAACGATTGTAGTTAAGTAACATCTTCATTATTACCAAAACTTAAAAAATCATTTTCACAATTTTATTTTTTTTAATTTGGTGTGTTTTTTGGTGGAGGAGAAACAATGTCTAAAAGGTCAAATGATGGTACTTTCTTATTGCACTCAAGAAAGTACAGTATCCATTACTTTTATACTTCCACATTTGTAGTAAACACCAGGTGTGCCTTACTGTATAAGAGTACCAGAAACCAGAGAGCATTTTATGTTGTGATTAAAGGTTCTTTAAATGCATTTCCTATAATACCAATTCCTCAAAACTACACCTATAACTTCAAACAGATGCTAATTCTTTGAAACGTAATTAGTAGTGTGACACTTATGAAGCAATTTTTAGAATGATTACAGTGACTATACTTTCATTCTCCAGAAGTGCTATGTACTATAATCATCACCTGCTCACAGTGAGCCTCATTGCACCACAGGCTATTAACATCGATGGCTCCATTTAACTAAAGCTTGGTTCCTAATGAATTATCAGGATCTGAATTTTTATGCTCCAAAATGAACTTATAGACTCTGTGCCATTTATTTATAACAGGACAATTATTTTGATATGTAAAATATGTTTAAAAAATCTAAAAATATTTCTTCAGTTCTTATTTATTCTTCAAATTTATTCTAGTTTTGCAAAAAAAATCTTTATAAATTATATACATAATTTTAGAAATGTTCTTAGTTTTGCTTCAAAAATTTATTCTGGTTGATATTTTCATTTGTAGCTAACATAGTAAAATTAAGCTTTGAGTGTATTAATTTTGCTTCTGAAAAGGGCAAATAAATAGCTTTATTAAATGCTCATACAAACACTTATAGGGTAAGGGCTGTTATCCCCCTTTCCCATAAAAGAAGAAAAGACTCTAAAAAGTTGTAACTTGTCCAATTATATGCCTCATTAGCAGCAGAACTAGGCATAGAACAGAGGTGATCTATGTAAAAATCTAACACGACTTTTAAAGAGGTGGTGTTTTATCATTCTGTGGAAGAGGTTTTCGTTGTTGATAATTTGACTCTGTGGTCGCCAGAGTCGTGTGCTGACTTCAAGTCCTTTATTTCTGAAAATAGAGGATCAAGGAATGTAACAGTACAGTCAGCACAAGCTAATAGCTACAAGTCTGGTATTGGGGAACCTGACAGCCTGGATTCAAACTTCTTACTGCTCTATCTTAAATCTGAAAACTACACCAGAGTGGGGCCACTTGTAATTATTAACTGTGTTGCCAGTACCAAGAACCATGTTCAGCAACAAACAGGCATTCCATAAGTGTTCATAAAATGGTCTAATTACACTCGAGTAATTTACTTATTTTTCCTGTCCTTTATTTCCTATTCTTATAACATTAGTAATAAAGCCATATTTCTCATGAGATTGTAATAAATGGTACTAAAGGTGATATTTCAGTGTGTTTAGCATGTGATAATCAGAGGTGAGTATGAATGGTTCAACATGAGAAAATTTAGATTACTGTCACTAATTTCTTAGTTCATGTTAGAAATGATGATTCAAATGCTCCATTGTAGGTAAGAGCATTTACTGTGAAGAAAGCATTTTCTCTCATGAATATGCATTTAGTGAAATGCATCGACGGATCAATGAGAACACTGTGTTTATTGTTGGGGATATATCTTCAGCAATTTGATTGTACTAAAAAAATTGAGGGGTTCCCAAGATGACAGATCCCCAACAGAAGGAGAAATATCATGATGTGCTGTTTCTGATAGCAGACAGTTATATTCTAGCATTAGAGACAAAAGAACATATCTATTAGCTGTAGCTCTTTAGGTAGGAAGAGTCTAGAAAACTGGAGGGGTATAAATATATCATAAATACTAATAAACAAATAATTATTATTTTTCTACCTCTTGAGGTGGGTTTTTGAAAGCTTTGGAATTACAGGTGGGGAGCACTTGAGCCTATAGCCATATGATGCTTGTCTGAGTGAGTGTTCATGGGAGAGGAGAGAGAACATCACAGCCCCTACCAAGGAACACCAGAAAAGGAGTAATTAGTAGTGTGTAAATTTGGTCACCTGGTCATCCAAATATTCACACTTTCTCATTCTCTTCTCCAAAGACTGTGTTGTTTTAGGCAATACTTCGAAATACCTGGAAATTCTGTTCCAAAAAGCGAGGCACTGTTGAGGGGGTCCTGTTCTCAGCCCCCTGGGCACTTTCATTCTGGAGAGGTTGGAAAGCTTCAGTTTAGGAGAAAGAGAGAAATCTTTCTGTATTGTGATTAGAGAGACTTCAAAGAGTTGCTGGGATTTAAAAATACAGTTGATAATTTTATATTGACCTCAAACACTGAACTTTGCAAAGACACTTATTTATTCTAATAGTTTATCTATAGATAGATTTTCGATATTCTACATAAATTTTCCTAACATCTTGGAATAATGTCAGCTATATGTTCTTCTTTTCAATACTTATATTTTCAATTTATTTTTCTTGTCTTATAGCATGTGCCAGAATTTCAGTATAATACTGAATCAAATTTGTGACAGTAAATATCTTTGAATTGCTCTTTAGATAAGAATTGTTTCTGAGCTAAAATGCATACTTAATGGTAGGTAGGGGGAGGCAGGTACATATTTTTTTCATTTAGCATCATTACTAAAACATACATGAGCTTTTTTTGCTGAATATACTCATTACTTTAGCTCTTATTCTACAATATTTTTCAGAATAAGTAGGCAAAATAATAATAATAATTATTATTACTATTATTATTACACATTGGTTATATTATCCAAATCCTATGGTATCTTTTACTTTGTTTTGCTGTCTGTAGAACTAAGGAATCATAGAGAAAGGACTAAAGAGTAACCGTATATCTCTATAGATTACCCTTTACATTATGTAATTTGTCTTACCGATTTTTCATTCATCAAGATATTTCTATAAAACCTGTATCAGTAGTGTAAACTATTTGAAAATTTTTAAGAATGATTATACTTCATTTCTTTGATGAAAGTTTGGGTGCAAATAAAAATGTGTAAATCCTTTATAAATGGATATGAATACTTTAGTGATTCTAAAATTGCAGGATACCCTAGGTATGCAATATTTTTTACTAACCAAAAGATTTTTACAAAATAAATCATTTGCAGGTAGTAAGGTGTTTTGAGAGTCTAAATACAGAGAAGCTGCATAATTGCAGGTCATTTATTATACTTGAGTGAACCTAAATGATTCCTGTATTTCTGGTTTGATTTAGAAATCAAATTTGTACAGTGTGTAAGTTTTTTTAATACCTTAATTTTGCCTATCACTTCACGATTATCTCTCCTTAAAAATTTAAAAGCCTTAAAGGGGACAAATAATGTTTTATTTCTCCAGTATACAACATTTTTTTCACATAGTAGATTCTTAATAAATCTCTGCAACATGAGAAAATTATTATGAAATTGTTTTATTCGATTTGCTATTAAACACCTATACCCCTCACATGTATTAATTTAATTGTTAAAATATATTCATCATAAGTTTAAATAATTGTCAGTAATATAATTACTGTTTTATACATTAATATTTTAAAATAAAATTAGTGTGATTATTTTTCATATATCCTTTAGAACATAAAAAGAAAAGCAAATTCATTATCAATAATCATCTCCTAAAACTGTATGAATAGTTTCTCTCTTAAAAGTCAGAAATTTTATGTTGTTCCTTTTATTTTTTTGTGCTAATCATACTTCCTCAAGCACATTTTTATCCTATCAAAAATAAATTTAGGCTTAAAAAAATTTCTTCTTTTCAAAAATTACACTTCTCAGGAATATGTTTATAAGTGAAAAATAATTTCAATATCCTGTTACCATGAAGATCTGTTATTTCTTTCTTCTGAATGAATTAATTTTAAAATTATTATTAGTTCACAGCTGTTCAAAATAAATATATTAAATATTTAATATATTTTAATCATGATAAGCTAACTAATTTTGAAAATCCATCCAGTAGTGAAGTGGAATGGATATGCTTACTAGTCATTTATTTGCCTATGATTATTGCTGCCAGAATACTAAAAGTAGCAGCATGAATTTCATTTGTATTTTTCTATTTTTTTTAAGCACAGTGGATATTTGTTCCTAACAATAAGTGAATGGTGTTAGACTTTTAGTAATGTCATTCAATTCTTTGAACTTCTTTTGAATTATAATCCAAAAGCAGATAGTGATCAATCATCAAAAGATTTTAATAGGCTATGAGCCAAAAATTCTTTAGATTCGCTTAGATATACTAAAATCTTAGCATTATGAACCACGCTGTTCATTAAAAAAAATTATCCCCTCTCTATTCATTAAGGTTATTCACTGTCTTTTCATCCACACTAATATTTCAATTTGTCCTATTATTTGGAGTTCTAGGGCTTCACTTACCCTTGAAAGTGTCCTATGGTAAGATTATTGATAACTTAGATGACTGTGTATGTGTGTGTATGTGTGTTTAGTAACAAAAGAACTGACTGTGAAATGGGAGGGAGAGAAGCAGCATCATGATAGCTCACCATAATGGTTTTGCAACAAATATATTTTAGAAAAGACCACAAAGCAACTTAGAGAAAATTAATTCCTCTAAGAACATCTGGAGTTTCCAGTTATTCTAGGACTTTGTGGACCCAGTTTGATGATCACCAGTAATAAGTAATTTAATCATGAAAAATATGGGTTCACAATTATTCAGAAATGTATCATCCAGTAATACTCCAATTCAGGGGAATATCTACTAGTTCAAATACAAATATTTAGGGAAATAAACACAATTTGGAAAGCAATTTTCAATAATGTCCCATAGTAATTACGTGATGGTAGTCTCACAACAATCCTATAAACTAGAGATTATTATCATTATCATCCTATTCCAAATGGGAAACTTGCTCAATTTCTCATAGAAATTAGAAGTGGTACTATGAAGGCTCAATCCCAGATTGTATGAATTAAGAGCTTGTGTTTGTGTTTCTGAAATAACTCTTCCTACCACTATCTTAGAATAGCCATTGTAAAGTGAGTGAATTCTATAATTGCTATCGCAACAATGGTTTATAGTTATTCCTACAGGTTTGGATATAATCACAATTACATAAATAATATTAATTTCTAATATATTAATTTTGTTAATCACTAAAAGCTCAAATTAAGTAGATTTTAATAATTAGATATTTTTATTATTAAATTGAATGAGGTATCTGAGATAGTCTATTCATATTTTTTTAAGTTTTTATGTACTTATTCTGTTAATTTATGTAACATGAATTGTATCATTCTGGTTATGCCATTAATTGAATAATATATCTCAACAAGCAAGAAGATCCATTTTCATTTTTTCTCCTTAAGCTGACATTTTTATTGGTAAGCACTTTACAGTCTCTGAGAATTAGCAGTAGTCTGAGAATTAGCAGGAGATGTTTTTGGCTGCAGAAATCTTTCATTCACTGTCCTTATCTTGGTCTCCCACCTTCAAGTATTCCCCAGCCCCATTATTTCCATCTTATCCTTGACTGCCCAAATAGCTATGAAATGGCTTGCCACCAAAACCTTACCTACTATGTAATTTAATCTATTTCAAGTTCAGCCATTTTTTTCCATCTGTGAAATATCTAACTCACAGCTTTCTGTAAGGTTAAAATGAAATATTTTTAGGGAGCCTGAGTGTAGTAGAATACCCACCTTCCATGCAGGAGATCAGGTTTGATTCCCAGGCCATGCAGCAACAAAAAAATTATATTTACATGCAACTAAATGTATAGCATATATATATACATATAATTAATATATTACAAATATTATATCATTTTTTCAATATTCAAAAAAAGTTACTTTCAGGAACTCATTACTTGACATGTCAACAATTTTGTTTTCTCTACTTATGCAATGTCCCCTGTCCTCTACAAGCAACATGGTTCTTGGTTCAGATTGATGATTATCCTCAAGACACAATAGGCTTTAACCAATATCAAGTTTACTTAATTTAATGAAGAATACAGACAAGAAGCACACACAATCCACAACAATATCAAAACAGAAGTCTCCTGATATTTAAACTCAATACCGAATTCACCAGTTATTCTTCACTTGGAACAGGTATAATAAAGAGAATTTTAAGGTTTGCAGACATTTCAGCCCAGAGAAGTCATCAATTTTGTGGTAGTTTTATATTCTTTCTCAAACTAATCATGTGGTCTACTAAGAGGGAGGTAACTAGCCATCACATTCCAGATGAGCAGCTCCTCATTCCTACCATTTATTAATTATTCTGTAAAAATCTTGAAAATTAATTAGAGATACAAGGTCCCCTATATAGTTATTGGCTGGGTTTTTATACATCTTGTATCTGGTATAGGTTACCTCTCACAATTCAGAGAGTTAATGATGCAATGAAAATTAACCAAAGGTCAAATGCAGATATCTATGAGGCTAGAGCAAAGACTAATTAACCTGCATTTGTCTTTTCTTTCCAAATTATGATCTCTTTCCCTAACATTTTGAAATTACCTGCAATTGGTGGAGTGAAGACATATGATGATTAGAGAAATTTCCATATGAAAAGAAAAGACTTTGCATCATTGTGGTCTGCTTATTTTCTCTTCTAAGAATGCAAAATCATAATCATAATCATAATTATAATAAGAAAATCTTTTGATAAATTTATCCAAACAGGGTTTGGATCAGCAATTAGATGTCTCCATTTGGAATCTCTGCTTAATGTCATTCTCACAGTTTTTCATGGAAAAAATAATTTTCCTCATAATTTGTTTATTCTTCTTTTTAGTATAGTAACAAAATATCAATATTCTTTAAAACTTAGCAAATGTTTATCACACAGAAACCTTCATCTTTTTCTATTGAAAAGAGTTTTCCTTAATATTCTTGATAGCTTCAAACTCTGAACACTGAACAGCACGAACAATTATTCCGTTAAAATACATCTTGACCAGATGCCAGATGCAGTGCGGTAAGGAAGATCTGTTTTGGAACCATTGCAGTGCATGTGATTTATTTTGAATCTCAACCATCATTTCACCATCTTGCTGTCTTCTTTATTGTTAGAGTGAATGCTTTCAAAGACATCTTGTAAATCTTTGCTTTGGCCAGTATTTTTGCAGTGTCTTAACTTAGAAGTGGTATGCCTAGCTTTCACTACCACTGAGATTTAGAGGTATAATTTCAATTTAATGTGAAAAGTTTTAGCTGGGTAAATTCTATTAGCCTCTTTTGTCAAGTAGGGAATATACCTATTCATTTTCGTGTTCAGTTTATATATTGAGTTCCATCAACACATGAAAGGTGCCGTGTAGTGTTTTCAAAGATGGGAGTTTATCGTCTTTGAATTTTCCACATGCACAAAGTTTTCTAATAACATTGATCTATATTTCCTTCTGTAGGCAAATGTCAGATATTATAAAAGTTTATGAGATATGGCAATTTTTCCCCTCTTAAAATCTCCTCTAGATAGTGGTGCTACTTCCCTTTGCTTTAGACAGCTGTGACCTTCTAACCTTTTCTTCAATACTTCTAAAAGCTAATTTCAGGTAAACATGATAAAACAACTCATACCAAGACTTGACTGACTTCTAAAGCCCAGAGTATTATATACTATAATTAAGTGCAAGATTATTTTAAAAATTAGAATGCATATATTTTAGCATCCCAAGTTGAATGTACACACATATGTAAACAGGTAAACTGAAAGGAGGTATATAAAAATGTTCGATATGGTCACCTCTGAATGATGTTTTACTTTGTACTTTCTTTTGTATTTTCCAAGTTTTCTACAGTGAACAAATACTGCACAAATGGAACCAGGGTAAAGGAAAGCCCACTATGATGTTACAAAACTTGTGCCGAGATTGATGATTCCATGATTGGCAGTTCAGTGAATATGGTCACATGAAACCTTAATAGTGAAGGTTTCAAGAAAGTCCAGTATGGGAAGTTAGGGCTCATTTATTGAATAACATTGTGTTGTTCTCAAACTCCTTCAGGGAATGGCATTCGAAAAGTTTGAGGAATATTGGTTTATACCATTTTAAGTCTCTTATTTTCAGTTACCCAATGAAGCAATGAAATTTCATAGAAAATAAAGCAGCTTTGACATTTTAGGGGGTATTTATGTACAGTGTAAAAAAATAAAAATAATATCTATTCTATAATGCTAACTAGGGGAAGAATTAAGCTGCTATGAGTTACTTTAAGCCTATTCAAATATAATGCATTGTTTATGCATTCCTAAGTGAGTTAAGATGTATCACTATATTTCAGCATCAGTTCCTCAAATTGAAAAACTTCTGGATAAAAAAAAGTTTATGGATGTCAAAGTAATGCCATTCTGAGATGGTTGAGAAATAATTCAGACTTTAAAGAACAGTTTTAAGAAGTAAATAAGAATATTTTAGAAATAATATTATGGATCATTTCATTGTGATATATGTATATATATCACATATTATATATATTACATATATATGTATCATTTTGCCATCCAGAGAAAAAGTCTTTATTTCAACAACAACAACAAAAAGATTTTGGGCAGCTTCAAAATTAGCTAACCATTTGATATTTTAACATCCCTTTAACAAATGAAGCAATTGTTAAATAACCATATCTTTATTTTATTTCCTTTAATTTTCTTCTTTTCCTTATTGTCTTTTCATCCTCTTTTCCTTTTCTTCCCTTCTTCCTCTTTCTTCCTCCCTTCTCTTTCCTCCTCCTTCCCAAAATCTTCTCTCTCTTTCCCTTTCTTTCTCTCTCAGTTTAATCTTGAAAGAGTAAAGAATATCCTTGTTCAATAGACAATGAGGAAAATATTAAGTAAGACTGGCATTTTAAATTTTTTTCTTTGCCTATTTTTTCTTTTTATATTTCTTCTAGCCCTCTTCTAAACATTTCTGTAAATGTTCATTTCACTTTATGGTGCATAGATCTATCTTTTAAAAGTAAAGTCCATACTTATCTCAAAGGCAGGCAACAGAGAGTTTGGGTATCCCAATTTGAGTAGCTTCATTCCATAATAACTACTCTCCCATCTTCTGACCATTAAAAGATGTGTACTAGCTTATTCACCATCTGAGAAAGCACCCACAATGGTTACCTATTTTTCATCTTTTATCTTTTTTTTTTGAAAAGTTGATAAAGAAAAATAAATTGGCAGAATAAGGTTCAAATTTGGCTTAACCACCCATTCTGTTTGATAATTATAAAAAAACATGCATTTTCTTGGCCTGGTCATGAGTCATACAATGAGCAGAAAATTTTGTCTTTTTCAGGATACTTTCTGAACACAAACAGACACAGTATTCCCATCTTGAACCTTAATGGTGATATGGCCTATGCTTCCTTTGTTTAAAGCAAGTTAAGGGAAAACATTCTTCAGAGTAAAATTCTCAAGTGATTTGTGTACACTTTGAACATTTTGATTTTAAACAAGGATGGATTATTACAAGCAGAAATCTTTTAGCCACCAAATATAAAACATCTGCCGTTCAAAAGCTAACACAAATAATTCATCTCTTCACTTAATGTGTAAACCCCAAATTCATGTTAGATTACATAATATCTGGCACAGTGTTTGATCGATTGCTTAATTCACTCAATAACCACGAGCAAACCTTGAATGTCATTTGGAAAGTTTCATTTGTAGTTTTCCCAATCCAAACAAGTTTGGATTTTATATAATGATATTCAGCAATATAAAGGCAAAGGTGAAGTTGAATGAAAATCTCTGAATGAAGCCTGTAAATAAAAAAGACATCCCATAAAGTAAAGGACTGTGTACCTCTGTTGGGAATTCAGGAATTTCAAAGCTGATCAAGAAAATGACCTGACAATGGGATGAACATAGTACATAGCTTTACTCAGGGCATGCTTGGTTAGTTTCCCTGGAATGAACAGTCCCAATCAGTAGAACTTCCAGAGGCTGCTTAAGAAATGTAATCTAGAAATGTAAATGCCTCTCCCCAGTATAGATTCTCTCCCCACCAGGAGTCTTTCTTTCCCTCATTCCCCTTCTGAGTGGCCGCTGGTGCTGTGCTGCTGCAGCCTCTGAAAGAGCCTGGAGAGGCAGCAGAGGCTGGGGGTCCTTCACAGCCACCAGGGTCTACCTTATCTATGGCGAGCAGATGTTAGGGGCAGTTTCTTGGGATATGAAAGCAGGTTGGCTATAAATGGCTAAATATACAAGCTTGTTTGGGCTATTTTAAAGCAATTGAATGATAAAGAATTTTAGTTTGTGGTCTGCAGGCTTTGAGCCAATGGCCTAAGGCTGCTGTGAAGTAGATAACGCATAGGGCCAATACACATGGGCCATCTTTTGGCTCATTTATATAACAAGAGTGAATCTTTTCATGGAATACCATCGTATCTACCTAAAATTTTTTAGCTCATTCACTTTCACTGTTCACATTTAAAAATGTCCTGGTGCTATTTTCTTCAAGGAGTAAAATATTTAAGTTAAATATGTTATTATGTATAGTTATTTGATGCTGGACAGGTACGTTATGGTTAAGCTAAATTCATTCATGAGGATTTTATTTCTTTCCATTTTGTATAAAGCTTTAATATATAAATACATATATATGCACACACATATATTGATCTTCAAAAGATATAAAAATGAACTTTATGAATAAAAAGACATTGTATCAATTAAGCAGTTATTATAAAAATATCAACCTCTGAAGTAAAACTGCATTAATTTGCTACATTTTACCTTCCTTTTATAGTGAACTTTCCCTAAGAAAATTCAGTGAAGTCATAGTGTGCTTAAGTATTAATAATATGTTTCATTTTCTCTGCGTGGAGAACACAAATACTCAATAGTCTAAGTCTGTCACGTAGTGGGTTGTCTTAAACAATAAGAATTTATTGACTCACGGTTTTAGAAGATACTATTCCTCAAATCAAGATATTTTCTACAAGTGTCAGTCATGTTCTGGTCACGACATTCCTCCATCACATGGAGATCTGCTTCATACCCTCCTCCTATGGATTTCTTTGACTTCTGGCTTCTATATCTCCTGACTTCCCTGAATGCCTCCACATTTCTTCACATTATAAAGCCTCCAATATATACATTAAGGCTCATCCTAATGCAGCTTGGCCACACATTAATAACAATAACATCTTCAAAAGGTCCTATTTGCAAATGAGTTCACACCCACAAAAACACAGAGTAAGACTAAGAACACATCTTTTGTGGGACACGTGATTCAACTCTCAAAAACCTGCTCTCTGAACCCCCAAAAGACATAATCCTACATATGCAAAATATATCCATTCCATGACAACATCCCAAAAGCCTTAAGTCATTTCAGTAAGAACAAGGTCTGGGCAAAATCAAGTTCTGGGTGTGCCTCATCCTGGGGCAAAATTCCTTTCTGTCATTGGACCTATTAAACCCAGAAAACAAGTTATCTTCTTCCAAAATACTATGGTAGTAGGATAGGGATATGATAGACAGTTCTACTCCAGAAGGTAAAAATTGGAAGGAAATCAGAGGTTATGTGATTCAAAGATATTCATTAGATTTCAAGGTTTGAGAAACATCTGTGAATTAACACTTTGTCTTCCAGGCATAATATAGTGGAAGCACCACCCTTTAAATTATTGAAGCACTGACCCTACCCTCTCTCAGCAGTAAGACAGCAACCACTTTCTCCCTGAACATTATATCATAGACCCCACCCTCTACAAGAACCACTCTCTCCAAGAACCCTCTCCAAGAACTGGCCATGAAAACCCAGAACTCTAGAGCCTGTCCCAATCTCTGAAGGCTTTGCGGTGGTGACTGCACTCTCCGAAAACACTGAGGTGGATAATCCAGTGCTCCTTCCAAGCACTAGGCAAGAATCCCCTTTCTCTTGGTTTGAAAATATCTCTTCTTTCAGCCAGAACTCTACTTCCATAATTCTTCCCTTGGGATTCTTTCTTTCCCCTTCATTTTGTGACATCCTTGTCTAGGCTGATTTTGCTTCTGCTTATACAAAACTCTAAAAAAATTTGTCAGTTTTGTGGGCAGTTCTAGAGGATCCAAGTCATAAAACAAAAGGATCTTCCACAAATCCTTCCTGGATTGCCTCTGAAATGTCTGACTGAATCTATGAGTTATTCATGTAATCTCCTTAGCAAAGGGTGGTTCAGCTACACCCTTGTGTGGGGTTCTGTTGTCTGGGCAGTCACCTACCAGTAGCTCAGCAAGGACCCTAATAGAGCTGTTTATGACTCTGATCTCACAGCATGCTATGAAATCTCCAAAGCATCAATTATTGGTTGCTTTATGCTTAACAATTCAGTCCTCAGTTTTCCACTTTCCTCTCTCATTTTATGATAAGCAGCAAGGAGAAATCAAGTTGTGCTTTTCACACTTTGATTGGAAATCTCCTCAACTAACTGTCCAAGTTCATTGCTTACAAGTTCTGCCTGCCGTCTGGTATCAGAACACAGTTTTGCCAAATTGTATTCCATCTTATAGCAATGATCCACTTTTCTTCAGTTTCCAACAATACTTTGGTTGTTTCCTTGTAAATTTTCCCTTGAAGTACCTCTTTTTTTAGACTTCTTATTTTGAATTAATTTCCAACATCTAAGACAGTTTGCAAAAATAACACAAAACCCATACAGAAAATTCCAAAATACTCCCACCCACCCAGACATCCAGATTCAATAATTTTAACCACCTTCACTCTATCATTCTATCTCTCTATCATCTATTTCTGAACATACGACTGCAGTTGTACATATCAAATCTCTGAGCACATACTACTTCCACATACATTTCCTATGAACAAGGATATTTACATATGTGATCATCTTGAGTGAGTTATCAAGTTCAAGAGATTTAACATTGACATAAAATTTACATTATACATTCCAATTTTTCTTGTTTCCCAAAAATGTTATTTTAGGCCTTTTCTCTTCCTTTCTTAGATGTCAACCAGTATCATATATTCAACTTAACTGTATTTATCTTTTTATATTTCTTTGTTTTTGTTTTGAATTGTGGAAACATGCACATAAATATATATCATAAATCTTCCTGTCCCAACCCTCTCAAGATACCGTTCACTGGGATTGATCACGTTCAGAATGTCGCAGTACCCTCATCGCTAACCATTGCTCGAAATTTTCCTTTACCTCAAACAGAAACCCCCACTTATTTTGCATTAACTTCCTCCTGCTCTTCCCCTCATCCCTGATATCCTGTATTCTGCTTTCTATCTCTGTGAAGTTACATATGTTCTGATATTTTATTTGCGGTTGCCATGAGGTTTAAATTTAACATCCTAAATGTATAACAATCTCATTTGTTTTGATTCCAGCTTGATTTCAATAGCATATATAAACTGTTTTTATACCTTTCTGTCCACCTACCTTTATAGCAAATTATGTTATATTTATATACTATGAGTCAAAACCATTGACGTATTCTTATATTTTATGAATTTGCCTTTTAGATTTTGTGGAGTTAAAATGAAGTAAAATGGAGTTAAAAATAACAAATGCAATAGTGCTAGTGTGCCATTTTCTTTACTGAAGGACATTATTCACGTGGCTTCAGTCAGTTGTCTAGAATCCCTTTCTTTGAACGAGCAGAACTCCCTTTAGCATTTCTTGTAGCTTCAATCTAGTGGTAAGGAAATCCCTCAGCTTTTGCTTATCTTGGAATACCTTAATTCTTTCTTCACTTTCAGTTTTGGTGGATATATAGAATTCTTTTTTTCTTCCTTTAGCTTTTTAACAAATTTAGGAATGTTATTTTAAAACCTTAATCTGGAATGTCCCAAGTCTGATCCTCCTCACTGATGGTTTCTAAAGTTTCAATTTTCTCTTTACCCTGGGCAAGCCTCCTGTTTCATTGTATGTTTTATAATCTTTTGTTGAAACCTGAAAGTTTTGATATATTAATGTATTATGACTGGAATTTAGATTCTGGACATCTATTCCTTATGCTTATACCCAGCTAGTTTTATGACAGTTTTCTTCTAATGCCGGGAGCTAAGCAAAGAAAGAAAAAAAGAAAATACCTTTCCCTGTCTTTGCAGATTGGTCTGTGAGTGAGCTGTCCATCAGAGCTTATCTGTACATTATGTTTAGAAAATAGCTTCCAAGTACAGAGGCCTCTCTGGTCCTTTCTGCAAGTGTCTTTTCTTGGGCATTTGTGTTTGGCTCCAGGAAAATCCCTCTTATAACAAGGAATAAGTGTTCCCTCTTCTCTAGGAAATGTTTTCCTCATGGCCCAGGAAACAGCACTGTATGTCCTACTTTGAGCAACACCTTGTCCCAGGAATCTGCTTGATTGCTCTCCCAGAGCATTCAGGAGGTCTCCATGGGCCACCTTCTCCATGCAGGGCAAGTTCCGTGATAATGAGCCCCTTGGTCTACCAGACAGTTTAGTCCAGACACATATGCTGTCAGTATATGTGGAATCGGACCAGGGATCTATACTGGGAGCATGGCTCACTCTGTTCTGAGTCAGTGAAAGGTGGGAGGGGCCAGCCAGGGCACCATGAAATCCTAACATCTTCTCAGAAGCTTTTATCTTGATTCAATGCTCACCATGTTACGACAGTCTTTTAACTGTTTTCTGGAACTTTAAGAAAAATGTTTCTTACTATTGGTCAATGAGAGGGAGGGGTAAGGGTTATGGGATGTGTGATATTATTTCTTTTTTCTTTTCATTTCTTTTTCTGGAATGATGCAAATGTTCTAAAAATGATCATGGTGATGAATATACAACTATGTGATGATATTGTGAGCCATTGATTGTACACCATGTATGGATTTATGTGTGTGAAGATTTCTCAATTACCAAAAAAAAAAAGAGGGCAGGCAATGGTAGCTCAGTGACAGAATTCTCGCTTGCCATGCTAGGAGACCTGGGTTCGATTCCTGGAACCTGCCCATGTCAAACAAATAAAAAAGTTCCTGCCAGTCCTTGCTCAAAGTTTCTGTGGGGGAAGGAGCTGTGGTTCTTTTCACTCCTCTTTCTTTTATCAGGGAAGGCCTGGAAGTGCCTTTAATGTCCAAATTTCTTACAACAGTATCTTCAAGTCCTTCTAGAATTTTCCTATCAAGCAGTTCAAAATTATTTCAGTCATTTCCCCCTACCAAATTCCAAAGACACTTCCATGTTTTGAGTTATTTTTAATAATAGCATCCCACTTTCTGATACCCAAACCAGTTTGCCAGAGCTGCTATCACAACCACCATGCAATGAATTGGCTAAAACAAGAATTTTGACTTTTTAGTTTTAGAGGCCAGAAACCCCAAATCAGTATGTTTGAATAGTCATACTTTCTCCTAGTGTCACTAACCTGGTTATGGCAGTCTTCTCTCACATAGTGTCTCCTTCAGTCTCTCTTCCTGCAACTTTCTCTGACATCTAGCTGCTAAGCTTTCTGACTGCTCCGGCTGTATTCTAATTCCCTCTCTTTATTATTCCTCAAGTAATACAGATTAACACCATCCTGATTCAGTTTCTGTTTGCTTGAACTGACAACATCATCTTTGAAAGGTCCTATTTACAAATGGTTTTGTACCCACAGGATATCAGAACAAGGTTAAGAATATGTCATTTGAGGGATCTATAACTCAATCTACACATATGACTATATATAATCGCATGCATAGTAATTTTAATTATAGACTGCTTAACCTTGGCCATCCCTTAGGATTTTGTAGTTTCATTTGGAGGATGGACTTCAAGTTTTTAACCCCAACATTCACCAGACTACCATCACTTTAAAATTTTTGAGTATTGAAAATTAAAGTATAAGATTTCGTTTAAAATCATGTTTTCATTACAAAACAAAATTTGAAACCCATTGATCTGGCATATCCTCTTCCTTTGAAAACGAAGGAAAGCTTGACACAGCAATGTAAACAATTTTCTCAAAGACCACCCCACTTTTATCAGGAGAACCAGATAATTCTGTTCTCATTTCTGCGATGCCCCATAAACCTTTAACTCCTAAACCTAGAAAGAAGGTCAAGAGGTTGTGATCTTTCTCTGGATAGACAGCTTATTTCTAACCTCACCATGGAGATTAGAAGATCCAGACCTGAAAACTCAGTTCCTTGTCAATATTCACATAAAGAGTGAGTGACAAAGACCCAAGTGCCATCCTCTCAGTAGAGAACCTCCTTAGCCCTCAAGGTCTAATCACTTCTGACTCTTTAGAGTTCAAGATTCCTGACTTCTCAGCCTCCACTTTCTCCAGCCTTTGAATTAGAGGAGTTACTCTGGAAATATAGACTTTAAAAGCATGTCCTGAAAGGAAGTCATGTCCTACTAAAAGGAGTGTTCTGAAAAAGGTCTTTTCTCCTTTGCACTTCACAAACAGATACAGATTTAAAATCTTGATTTGGATCCTGAACATATATCATAGAGATATATTAGATCTCTTGAGGGTACTGTTAACTTAAATAAAATAGTACTAGCTCTTTGGAAATCACAAATTTTAGAGTGATAATCAGGACCATTTTTGTTGTTGTTGTTGCATCATACTTGACCAATGTTAGGTTAGGTTTCCATCGGTATTTTCTAAACATGCATCCATCTTCATGAGCTGATTGCTTCCCACCAATCCTTTTATAAACCCGCATGGCTATTTTAATTGATTGGACTTAAACTTTCCTGTTGCTTTAAATACAATTTCTGATCTTTGCATATCAGAAAGTGATTGAGCAGTCCTATAATTTCCTGTGAGATGGTGATGGCTTGTGGGGGTATATTAAGAAAGGACTTTGCAATATAGAATGCAGTTTTTAAATGAGACAAGATTCCAGAAATTTTCTCCCTGGCTTATCCAAGTTTCTGTTGTCTTGGGGAAGGGGAAAATAAGAGATGACAATCGCAGCATATTGTGCATTTGGTATTGCATCTTGAAAACATCCTTCTCTGTGATTAGGTGGAACGTCATGCTTTTATAGCCAAAATGGCTCCAATATCAAGACAAGAGGGATATTATGGTTTATGATGATTATAAATAACTTACATGTGTACAACTTTTTACAAAGCACTGTTCTATTAAAAAAAAAAAACTAGGAGAACCTCTATTATTTCTCCAATGTCATGTCTTCTCACTCTTCATTCTCTATTTTCCAGCCAAACTTGACATTAGACTTTATTTCTCTGTCTCCATATGTCTTGCTATCACTTCTTTATCTTCCATCTTGTCTTTTTGTGGCCCATTATGGGCAATATCTTCCTTTCTAATTTCCTGATCAACTTTGACTTTCTGTAATCTGGTTGTTGTTTTTGGTTTTGTTTTGTTTTTGCTGATTTGTTTTCGAAGTCATCAACTGAGAATTATATTGCAATTAAACACCCAGTATGATGAATGTTCTTACTTGAAATATGAGGTTATTAATTTCAGGTAAGATTTTAATGATACAAGTACACCATATTTTTTATCTATTCAATTTTTTTTCTCTTTCTTTTACAAGATGACTATTTCATCATTTCTTTCTTTTCTTAAACTTTTAACATATGATTCTCTTTCTTCATTCTTATCATTCCCTTGAATAAATTGCTGGAAGGCTGAAAATCTCTAACAAAATAACTGGACCTTAAGAGATGATATTCCTGCTGGTCCTGTATGTCTCTCTTACCACCATCACAGTTGTTATTGAATATCTCTGGGACTTGCTCTCATTGCTCTGGTCCCTCAAAGAACAAAGAAAGGAACTTCTTCATGGAAAAACAGCTCTATCAAGAACCAGCCCTCCCTTGTTGTCTCTTTTTTTCAGGTTATCAGTCTAGATTCCTCTTCAGAATGGATGAGTTTATTCACTATGGCTTAAATTATCACTCTTGAATTTGCATTTGAAATGCTTTTCCATTTCATCAAATATATTTCAATAACCTTAATCCCCCAAGGTTTATGGAAAACACATTTCAGTTATTTCCCATGGTTTTTTAAAAAATCTTATATAAATACGATTTAAATTTTGTAGTCAAATATATCAGTCTTGTTACATTATGTTTCTTCCATAACTGTCATGAACAAAATATTCTAACCAACTTAACCCAAGCTTAAGAAATAACTCAGGCTTTTCCTTAGTTTTCTGTTTTTTAATGGCTTTATTATTTTATGTGTATTTAACTTGATAAAGCTATGATTGACACACACACATATACACACACACACATGTTTATATTTACACTGAAAAATATTTAGCAAATTTCCCCAACAAAATCTGTTGAATAAAAGTGATTGATCTTTTTCATTTTTAATGGTGTATTGAATGCCTTGGTGTATTTGTATTTGGTGCGTCAGCGTAATTGACTTCATCCCAGCAAAGTGTGTTGGTTGCTGCAGCAACATAACACTGTTGGATTTTGAAGTTTCTGGCATCTGTTAATAATTTGTTTTTAAAGTCATCAACTTTATAGGTCCTCAGACATTCTTTTTTTTTTTCTCAAAATTTTCTCAGCTATTCTTTCCCTCATACTTATGTTTGGCTTATGGAGAAATGTCTGACACTGCAAAGCAGATAAATGTTCTTTATAGTTAATCATTCTTATTTCAGTTGGCTAATAGTTCTTATCTCAGTTAACAGTTCTTATTAGTTAAGTCTTATTTCAGTTATAGAAAACAGATTACCTTAATTGGGAAAAAGAAGAGGTTGTTTTTTTTTTTTTCTTTTCACATAAACAGAAGTCCAGGAACAGTTTGCAGATCTAAAATTCTACCAAGACTTTAGCAAATTCTCTGTTTCTCTTGAGCCATCTTCAGAAGCTGGTTCTCTTCTTCATACATCTGCAGTTGTGACATAAAGAATTGGGAAAGGGGAATGGCAAAAGACCTAAAGATGAATAGCATCTGAGTCTGTTACTTTTTAAAAAGCTTTTGGGGAACTTCTGCTTACCACTTATTGGCAAGACCTGTGTTATATGATTGCCACAAGTTACAAAGCTGTCTGCATTCTTTATATATTTAACCTATGTCAACTGTTCATGAAGAAATTCATCAGATAAGTAATTATCCAAATATGAGTTTGAGATGGAAAAACAAATCCATATTTTTTTCTTTTTTTCTCTCCAATTCATTTCGAACTAACAAACAATACATTTATAATTTAAAAATGTTATTTAAATAAATCAGTCAGCCTTTTAAAATAGACTTGCATTTAGATGTGGACACTGAACAGGCAACTGACCCAGCTTAAGATACAAGAAAATGTTTATGGAGAAATATGCAAATTAGTCGTTATTGGAAATTTCAATAAATAATAATAAAAAAAGGATAAGCAGATCCCTTGACAACACTGCCACAAACCTAGAAAGAAATAGCCTTTAATAAAGTATAACTGGGTACCATTAAAAACAGTGAGGCCTTTAGGATTTTCTAATTTTTTCTCATTTAGTCAGGAATGTAATAATCAAGCAGTCAAAGGAAAAGAAGCATTAGTATTAGGTATTCTTTATATTCAACGCAAACATTTAATAATTAAAATAAGCCTTAAGAAATCTGTCAGTAAAGAAAAAAACTTAACTTCATGAATTAGATTCCTGAACCAAAAACTGAAGTAATAGTTGTATAATAAAAAAGAAAAAAAATCCATCATTTAGGAAAAAAAATAAAATCGTTTCCATTCTGGAAGGGATAGTAAAGATCTAAAAACAAACTTTACAATTATATCACTTTAATTCTGAGAATGTGACTAATGCCACCATGCACTAATATTTTGAAATACTTTGAAAATATGTATAATTCTATGATGGATTATACCTGAGAAAATATACAGTACAGCAATGACAGACTAATAACATGCATTGTAATAGCAAACTTCTAAATAAAATAGAAACAAATTAATGCCCATATAGTTAATTAAAAACTGTTTATACCAGTAAGAATCACTTAATGAACTCATGGATATTTTATTGAAGATCCTGATAAAATATTTGATGACATTAACAGTGTAAAAGAGGAAAACTATATAGATGGTGTATAGCACTGTGAATAATTGAACATTTTTTCTTTATCAGAATAATGTGGAACATGCATAAATTTTGAGCTTCCAATCTAAATTTTATCAACAGTCTATAGATTTGTTACATACATTTAGTTTCCAAATATCAAAAAGAAAATCAGTTCAAATACCAATTTTGATAACATATTTCTTTCCTTTATCAATGTGGACAATTGATCAGTAAAGAAGCACATAATTTAAAATACATTTTATAGAAATACAGACCCTTGAAATTACAAAATCTTATTTATTATGTGCTCTAATATAATTATTTTTCTTAGCTACTTCTTTTTCTTTTTCACATCATGTCAGCCTAGTTTGTGGTACACATTTCTTTGTGTCATTTTTATATGTATTTTCTAATAATTTAATAGGTGAATTTTACTCACATTTAGATGAAGACTTATTTATTCAGTTTTTATTCATTTTCAGGTAGCTGAAAATTCACTATATTACTTTGCTATTTCTTTTGATATTACCAACTATAATTTTTATATTTACTAAAACTGTGTGTTTCTGCCAAATTTAGGCCAGACAGAGAGGTTATATGATCCTTGTAATATCAAAACTGGGAATACTGCAAATAGAGAGATCCACTGAAACTCATTACCATATGTGGAAAAAAACATATTTTTTTTCTGCATGAAAATTTGCAGGAAAAAAGAAAAAAATATGGATGTGTTTTTCCATCTCAAACTAGTATTTGGGTAATTACTTATCTGATACCCTAATAGTGGTAGTGTTATTGATATTGTTTTCTTCTGCAAATTTTCTTGCATTTGTTTTTAAATGATAGGTACATAATTTGATATAATCTATAACTATTCCATTTTAAAGATAACTAATAATATAATTTTTTCAAAACAGTTTTCAAATGAAAAGATTTAGCACTTAAAAGTAACTACAGAGATATATTCAAGGACTTTTGGAAGGAATGAAATTAAAGGCATATTGAAATTTGACGAAGGTGAGGGGGCAGACACAATATTATCTAGTAGAATGGTGAGAAGAATAAATAACTAGTCAGCAAAAATCAGAATCAGAACGACAGACTTTGAAATATCTTTATTTTATTGCTATTATTCCTATATATTTATTTTATGGATTCTCTTTTTGCTATAATACATATTTTTGTTCCACCCCATTCAAAGATAAGATGTCTTTTTCTTTTTGATTTATAGTGAATTTTATTATTTTGCAGAGAAGAGCCATAAAACCCAAAAGTTTATGTCTTGCTTAATGTCAAACAGTAATTTTAAAATGGAAGTAGAATTTTGCTTCCCCACGTATCTATTCTGATCACTTATTTTTGATGAGAGTAAACTAAGGTGTTTGTTTATGTAAAAATTGTCTTAAAATGAAATTATTACTTTATTTACTCTTTTCAAAAAATTTTTAGTCTCAAGCATGTTTGATTCTACTTGTTCAATAAAATTATTGCATTGTCCTATAAATAATTTCAAATACTCTTTATTTTTCTGAAGAGGCCACTAAAATATGCAAAATGAAAAGCAATGAAGCAGTAAGATTTAATTTATAGACTGTATAAAGACTATAATAAATTTAATAGTATAATAATTAAGACCTCTGAGTCTCTATTTAAAAGTTCTTTAAAATAAACCAAGCACAAAGATTTACTACTCGACCTCTACAATGTGAATCTGAGATGAATAAAAAATCTAGTTTATTAATGATTTATTTAATTACTCTGGGAGATATGCATTTCTTCATATTTGTATTTCTTATGTTATAATTCACCAATTCATATCTTAGCATAAATATTACTAAGCTATTTTTATTGCCTTTTAAACATGTTGCAAATGCCATATTCCATTCTGTCTCTTGACATATATTTAGATAAAATATCTCTAAACAAGGAATTTTTAAAATATTTTATGAAGTAAACTTCGTAATTCATTTTCCCATGAAATTTTTGTTTCTATTTCTAGCTCAGCAAGGTTATGAAAGTTTCCTATCTGCTACTGAAACAAATGATGACAAACCTAGTGGCTTAAACTTATGCAAATTTATAATTTTAAAGTTTCAGAGGTGAGAAATCTAAAATGGGTAGTCAGGCCGACAATTTTTTTGGAAGTTCTAGGGCAGAATCTATTAACATGTCCTATTTTGTTTTTAGAGACAGCCTACATCCTTTGCTCTTTTACTGTTTCCTGTATTTTCAAAGTGAGCTGTGACCATCTTCCAATCCCTCTCTATGGACTCTGCTTTGGTCTCCACCTCTGCTTCCATTGTCGTATTGCTTTCTAGAACATTGACCCTCCTGCCTCCCACTTATGAAGACCCTTGTGATTATATTGAACCCACTCAGAAAATAAAGGAGAATCTTCACATCTCAGGATACTTAAGTACATATGCAAAGTCCCTTTTGCCTTGTAAATTAACATACTCACAGGTTGCAGGGATTAAATGTTTAAAATCTGGATATAATTTGATTATTATTCTATCTACTATTATATATACAAGTGTGTGTGTATGTGATTTATTTCATCTATTCTGTCACATTGATCTGACCTTTTGTAGCTTCTTGATTCACAAAACAATGCCACGCAATGGTTGGCTTAAAAAACAGAATTTGAGGCTTTTGGCTATGGTATTGATGCTGAGAGAAGTCCAAAACCAAGACATCATCAAGGTGGCGCTTTCTCCCACAAGACTGTGGCATTCCGGTGCTGCCTGCTGACAGAAGTTTTTTCTATCAGATGTTAATGTACATGACAGCCTCTCCTGGCTTTTCCTTTCTCTTCCAGGTTCCAATGACTCTCAGCTTCTGGCTGCTCCCTCTGGCTTTCTCTCTCTCCCTTATAAGGTCTTCGGCAATAGGATCAAAACACATATGTTCAGCAAGGCCACACTTTAACTGAAGTAACTTCTTCAGAGGTCCTCTTTACAGGACTTTACTCTCACAGTAATAGTTTAAGTTTAACAATCTGTTTCTCAGGGTATATGGATACAAACAACCACATTGACAAAAATTTGAATCAATGGGCATAGGGTATTGGTATGTTACATTTTGCTATCTTTTCAGATATGTTATTATGCTTGCTATTTCATTTTTACATTAAATTATTTAATTTCTATAGATATAATTAATCTTGTGCAATGAAGACCTTCACAAGAGTTTGACTGGGATTTCTATGAATGTATGGTTTGATATGGAAATTTCACATCATTATATTATTGCATTATATTTAGAATTTTCTTTTGGATCCAGAAAGGGCTGTCAGTTTTCAAGGATTGTGGTCCTAATGAAAACCTTTACATGTTGATGGCATAAGATGTCCCATCTGAGAGCTGCCAAATGATGTTAGACTCAGTTGTTCATCAACACCACAATCCCTAACCATGACAAAGTATATTAATCGACTGTCAGGAAAAGTGTCTCAAAGGTGCTACCACAGACCAAATGATGACAATTTGAGAATCAGAAGCAAAAGCAGTAAAAAATAGTAGCTTACTGGAGGAAATTTAATTCATAATTATGCTTCCTTAAATAAAAATATTACTGTGAAGTTTATGAAATATAGTTTTAATGCAAAATAAAATAGGGGGAATAAAAATTGACCTTTCAGGAAAACTAAAGGCCAATCTCCCTAATGAACATAGATGCAAAAATTCTCACCAAAATACTGACTGATTGGATCCAACAACACATTGAAAGAATTGTACACCATGACCAAATGGGGTTTATACCAGGAATGCAAAGATGGTTCAACACAAGAAAATCAATTAATGTAATACAGCATATTAGCAAATTGAAGGGAAAAATCACACAATCATCTTGATTGATGCAGAAAAAGCATTTGATGAAATTCAACATCCTTTTCTAATAAAAGCACTTCAAAATATAGGAATCAAAGGTAACTTCCTCAATATGATAAAGGACATATATGAAAAACCAATAGCCAACATTGTACTCAATGGAGAGAAATTGAAAGCTTTCCCTGTAAGATCAGGAATGAGTCAAGGATGCCCTCTGTCACCATTATTACTCAACATCGTACCAGAAGTCCTAGGTAGAGTAATCAGGCAGGAAAAAGAAATAAAAAGCATCCAAACTGGAAAAGCAGAAATGAAACTATCATTATTTGCAGATTACATGATACTATACTTGGAAAATACTGTGAAATCTATAAGAAAGTTACTTGAGATAATCAAATTCAGTAAGGTGGCAAGATATAATATTAATGTGCAAAAATTAGTGATGTTCCTACACACAAGCAATGACCTAATTGAGGGGTCAGTTAAGGAAAATATTCCATTTAAAATAGAAACAAGGGTGGTACAAAGGTAGTTCAGTGGTAGAATTCTCACCTGACATGTGGGAGACCTGGGTTAGATCCTCAGACCATGAACCATCAAAATAAATAAATAAATAAATAAATAAATAAATAAATAAATAGCATAAAAGAATCAAGTATCTAAGCTTGAACTTAATTAGGAACATAACAGACATGTATTCAGAAAACTATATAACACTGATAAAAGAAATCAAATATTATCTAAATCAGTGGAAAGGCATCCTGTGCTCATGGATAGAAAGGTTAAACATAGTTAACATGTCAATTCTACCCAAATTGACCTACAGATTCAATGCAGTACCAATCAAAATTCCAACAACTTACTTTGAAGATTTGGAAAAGTTATTTACCAAATTTCATCTGGAAGGGAAAGAGAACCCCAAAAGCCAAAAACATCCTAAAAAGAAGAACAAAGTGGAAAGATTAACACTTCCTGATTTTTAAATTTATTATAAAGCCACAGTGGTCAAAACAGCATGTTACTAGCACAAAAACAGAAGTATTGATCAATGAAATCAAATCAAAAGTGCAGAATAGGCCACCAAATCTATGGGCAACTGATTTTTGACAAGGTCTCTGTCCTAGTTTGCCAACTGCTGGAATGCAACACACCAGAGATGGATTGGCTTTTAATAAAGGGATTATTTCATCAGTTCTTCAGAGGAAATGCAGCATTTCAACTGGGGTTGTTTTTCACATGAAAAGGCACAAGGTGATCTCTGTTGGCCTTTTCTCCAGGCCTCTGGGTTCCAATGACTTTCCCTGGTGTGATTCCTTTCTGCATCTCCAAAGGCCTGGGCTGAGCTGTGAGTACTGAGATGAGGTATGCTGAGCTGCTTGGGCTGTGCTACATTGCGCTCTCTCATTTAAGCACCAACCAATTAAGTCAAATATCATTCATTGCAGCAGGCATGCCTCCTGCTGAGGAACAGATGAGGTTTACATACCATTGGCTCATGTCCACAGCAACAGAACTAGGTGCCTTCATCTGGCTAAGTTGACAACTGAATCTAACTACCACAGTCTCCAAACCCACTGAACTGGGACAACATATTTTTTTTTTTAATAAATGGGCATGGGAGAACTGGCTATAAAAAGTAAAAAAATAAAAGAGAATACTTACACTGTATACAAAAATTAACTCAAAGTGGATCAAATACTTAAATTTAAGAACTAGTACTATAAAGCTGCTGGAAGAAAATGTAGGGAAGCATCTTCAAGATGCTTCCTCAGCTATACACCCAAAGTCAAATGACAACAAAAATGGAAAAATAGGAACTCCTCAAAATCAAATTCTTCTGCATCTCAAGACTTTGTCAAATAGTTGAAGAGGCAGCCAAGTCAATGGGAGAAAATATTTGGAAATCACATATCAGACAATGGTTTGATATCCTGTATACATAAATAAATCAACAAAAGAAAAAACAACCCAATTATAAAATGGGCTAAAGATATGAATAGGCATTTTTCTGAAGAGCAAATACAGATGACTCAAAAGCACATGAAGAAATATACTCATTTTCATTAACTGTAAGGAAAATGCAGATCACGGGTATAATGAGATACCACCTCACTCCTATAAGAATGGTGGCTATTGGGTGGGCCACGGTGGCTCAGCAGGTAAGAACACTTGCCTGCTGTGCCCGAGGACCCGGGTTCAATTCCTGGTGCCTGCCCATGTAAAAAAAAAAAAAAAAAGAATGGTGGCTATGAAATAAACAGGAAACTATAAATGTTGGAGAGGATATGGAGAAACTGGGACCCTTATCTGCTGCTGGTGGGAATGTATAATGGTACAGCTGCTAAGGAAGACAGTTCGATGGTTCCTTAGGAAACTAAATATTGAGTTGCCCTGTGACTCAGCAATAGCACTACTCAGTAAACACCAAGAAGAACTGAAAGCAAGTGACACAAGCAGACATTTCCACACCGATGCTTATAGCAGCATTATTTACAGTTGCCAAAAGATGGAAATAATCCAAGTGTGAGTGGATTAACACAATGTGGTATTTACATACAATGGAGTATTATGCCACAGTAACACGAAATGATGCCCTGAAGCACATGACAGGATGGATGAGCCTTGAGGACATAAAGCTGAGTGAAATAAACCAGATACAGAAGGATAGATACTGTATGACTTCACTTTTATGGCCATGGTAAAGATAAAATTCTAGGTTTATAATATAGAATATAGGGGACTTTGAAGTTGATAGAAGCCAGAGATGAGTGCATGGTTAGCTAATAAGGTTGAACTCCAATTCAAGTGGATAGAAGTGAAATTGATTCACCAGTAGGTCTATAAATAATATTATCATATTGAAGATGAACATGATTGAAAGGAGTTATATATATCTATGTGTCCCACTGATAAACACTACAAATATAAATAAGTTCTTGCATGAACAACTTCAAAGTTATAATTCTTGTACAAACAGTGTTTAAGATCAAGGTACAGAGGGGCATTGCATGCTATGGGCTGTTTAAAAAGAAAACATCAGCAGTATCACAATAGCACCAAGGGTAAATAACGGGGGGAGGACAAGAGTTAAGGAAAGATTTAAATTTCCTATTTGGTGAGGGTGTGTTTATTGGTTATCTTTCTCTTGGGAACAATTTAATTATCTAAAATTAGAGAGTGTTGATGAGCTGTGGACTTTGGGCATTATATATGATACCTAATGAATGCAGGTGGTTGAAGGATTCACTAACTGAGAAGTAGATTGGCAAACGATGGTGCATATCAAGTATTGTGCTGCTATGAAGGGGAGTGAAGTTGTGAGGCATGAAATGCTGTGAATGAACCCATGGGACATTTGGTGAGGCAAAATAACCCAGAAACAAAAGAGCAATTATTGTATGGCCACCTTCAGAAAATGTTTATAAGAAAACAGGGGCCTAAATTATAAGCTCTTATAGCAGTCACATTTAGTCTGAAGTTACAACTTTTATTTCTGGATTTTGATAGGCTGTTTTATATATGTGTAACCTGGTATTTAAAGTTAAGAACAAAGCTGATACATTCAGGATTGAGGTAATTCAAAACACAGGGGTAAGGAAGACATTGTCTATATTTTAGAACCTACCTACTCTCTGAAACCAAGGGAAGAACAGTTTATTTGTCTGAAACCTACATTTTCTGTAGCACATAATCTAATTCAACCTGTCTGGATAGCTCATTTAAACAAAATGCAAGGAGTCCAGAATAAGAATGAGGGCCTTTAATCCTATATAGCTTAATGTAATACCTAGATACCTCCCAGAGTATTTTAAGCAGATAATCAGAAAATATTGGCCAAGTCCCTTGAAGGATGGGAGAAAAAATACAGAAGAATTAAACTTTACCACTAGGGAAATCCCTGATACTATGTAAATCATTAAGAACACCCAAAATAATAGGCAAACCCATTGATCTTGAGGCCTGCTCTTGTGAAGCTTATATAGGTAGTGGAGAAGCTTAGTCTACTTATAGGTATGCCTAAGAGTTACTTCTGGATGACCTCTTTTGTTGCTCAGATGTGGCTTCACTCTCTCTAAGCCCAACTCTGAAAGTGAAATCATTGCCCTCCCCACTATGTGAAACATGACATATATGGGTGAAAATTTTCCTGACAGTGTGGGAGATATCTCCCAGGGATGAGTCTTGCCCTGGCACCATGGGATCAACAATGCCAGCCTAACCAAAATGGGGAAAAGAAGTATAATAAATAAGGTATCAATGGCTGAGAGAGTTCAAATAGAGTCAAGAGGGTACTCTGGAGGTCACTGTTATGCAAGCTTCACTTAGAATTGCTACCTATCATAATTTGCCAAACCTCAACCAAACCCACTACTCCTGCCAATCCTAAAAAACACTAAAAAAGGGCAATATATAAGATTCAACAAATGTTCCATGCACTAGGGTAACATTCCAGAAACCTAAAACCTCCACATGTGTCCCTGGACCAGATAAGTCCTGATACTTAGAGGGGACAATCTCAGCACAACATCAGCTCATTCCACCCCCATATTATTGACAACCCCTTCCAAGATGAAAAAGTTAGAATGTGCATAGCCTAAAATACCCCTCAAGAGTATATTCATTTAAAACTGGAGAAAATATTTGGTATAGCAGTACATACACATGTCATGAAACATTAAAGAAAAGCAAAACCATGATAAGCTCAAAATTCAGAAAAGTGGTTAAACCTGGGGGTGGCATCAATCAGGGAATAATACAAAATAGCACACATAAGGGCTGTCAAATGTACTGGTCATACTCTGTTTCTTAAACTTAAGGGTACTGGGACAATCTTTAATATATTCTTTAGTCTCCAAAATACATGTCATATAAACATTTCTGTAAGTAAAACATTTCATATGTTTCAAAAATAATTACTCGTACCCCCCTTTTTAAAAATAAATGATAAGTATTCACTTATATGGATGTATTTCTCTCATGAAAATATGACAAATAAATATTTTATTTTCTCAAGTTGCCTAATAATTTTATTATTTTTATATCCTCTTTCCAAAATAATAAAGAGGTATATTCTAACTTTTTCACAAGCAACCAATTAAAGAATAGTTACTCATGGACTGTTTTGGCTTCTTAGCCTCTTAAATGTCTATATGCCAGTGAGTTGTTATTTTAAGCACACACAACACACAAATTAATAATAACAGATTTCTTTTTAAATAGAAGAAATATCAATCATTTCAATTGACATACTTAAGCCATATATATATAACAAAAATTACAAAAACAAAATAAAGAACACATATGATTATTTAGTCATTTAATTACATAATAAATTCATGAAGGAGGATCTAATTAATTGCAGAAAATTTACTAGTAACAAGATAAAAAAAGTCAATTTATTTTTAAGACTGATTAGACCTGTAAATTCAAATATCCATGTACAATAAAACGTGAATGTTCAAGAAAATAAATGCACTGTTAAAAAGTACTGTCATAATTATCTAGAATGATTAGAGGAACATGATTTTCCTGAATTCACCAATTTCATTTGTTCCTTGACTAACTAGCTGAGACATTTAAGGAATCTCAGCCATTCTACGCATCAGAGCACAAATTCAAACCTTTATAGATGGGAAAATATTAACTACATTGAATTAAACAAGTCAAATCCATTAAATGGGGTGTTTTGTGTAACAGTTCATTTACTAAAGAATTAATCAAATAAGTGAAAGATGTCTCTATTTGAAGATGATAAACTATGTACAGTATTAAGTTCATTTATGAATATCTTGATGGATATAAATTTAAAAGGGGAGAGATATCTATCAGCACTAAAAAATAAGGAAAATTGTATTCTTTTGCATAGAATTTCCTCTTATGTCATTTTGAAGTGGTAAAATTGGTATTTTCCACATATTCTGGGCATTATCAAATAGGACCATTATCTTAAAAACAAATTACCAAATCAAATTACTAAAATAAAGTTCAATTAAATAGATTATTTGGTTTAATATACCACATAATTCTGTAAAGAAAAATAATTTTTCTTAAAATCCATTATTCTTCCTTTTATTATTATTTACATTTTGAAAATAATACTTGCTAAAATGCACCTAATTTATACTCACTTGATATTTGGATAAACTTTCAACTTATTTCTTTTTTATTTTTTCAACCTATTTCTTAATAATGTAACATTTCTTAAAATTTTTAATGTTTTATTTTAAAATAACCAGTTTTCATAAACATTAATCACTGTTGCATTTTACTCTTGTATCCATGTATACTTTAGATAATAAGATTATATGTATAATGAAAAATAAAATTTTGACATTAAAGTACTTAAACATTTTCATAAAGTAACACATTTTAAGGTACATATTCAGATATTAAGAATAAATCTAAATGGAACCCTTGTTTTCATTATTAACATTGTTTCACCTTAAATATCATGATAACTTCTATTATTTTCTTATCTTTGATTACACACAAGTTCAAGGATACCAGAATTCCTCAAATTCTTTGGCCATTCTGAGTTACTTGTCATATAAATTATAAAAGC
>PVIY010009586.1:0-72113 GCA_004026745.1 Myrmecophaga tridactyla
AGAAGATAGAATCAGTACAGTGTTCTCTATTTTGAAGGAAAGACAGGCAATTCTAGAGATGTAGAACAATGGGCCAGTACACCTAACAATAACTTGTGATTATTTCTATGGCATCTACATTCATAGCCAAGAGAACTGCCAGTGTATCATGTATAATATCATTGGGTTTTGTGCCTAAAGAACATAAATATTCATTATTTAACTATAAAATTTATTCTCTTTTTTATTCCTTCAAATCAAAAGTTTAATAAATGCATATTTATGAATATTTAAAGCAAATGTAGAGACTAAAGAACAACAGTGAACTGATAATTCACTTATTTACCAATCAACTAAATCACTCTAGATTCTTCTTTCTGACCCCACTCTTGTCCCTCTTCCACTGAGTAATCAGTAAGCTGAACTTTGTGTCAGTAAGTCCTTTGCTTTTCCTTATAGGTTTGCAAAATTTGTATCTGGAATACATATTTTGAAATTTTTATAAATGAAGTGATATAGTATATATTTCATTTTTAACATTTTTCCTGAGATTATTAAAGCTCATGTGTGTGGCTATAATTCATTCATTCATATTTACTGCTCGATGGTCTTACATTGTACGACCGTGGCACATAAAGTTTTTAATGATTTTCAATAGATGGACATTTGAGGGATTTCCACCCCATAAACTTCCTTTTTCCTCTTGGTAGATTTATATAAGACCCTCTGAAATGAATGCTAATGGTGAATTTTCTAAATAACACCAAATTATTTTCCAATGTCTAAGTACAGATTTTCACACCCATTAGCACCATTAACAGTGTATAATTAGGCCATCTTTGCTAACTTAATAATGTCACAGATTTTATTTGTATGTATATGTTGGGTGTCAAATTACCTTTTCCAATTATAACTATTGGTTAGCATCTTTTATATTTTTATGTAATAGTTGTTTTCTCTTTCACAAAGTGCCTCTTCAATATTTTTGGCCTTTTTTTTTTTTTAGATTGAAATGCATTTTCGGGATTAATAACTTGGAGATATTTTCTAAGCTTTTTTTTTTTTCCAGGTATTTAATGCCTACTAATCCCTAGAGGAATTTTTCCCTAAAATTCCCTAGAGGAATTTTTCCCTAAAATCAACATTTTATTTTATTAATGTAGTGGCTCAACAACTTATTTTTGGTTGATATGTGTCCTATATTTAACATTTCTTCAGCCTTGTGTTTGAGATGAGTCTCTTCTATGCAGTTAATTGCATTTTTCAACCAATTTAATATTTTTTCCCATTGAGATAAATCATAATTTTCATTTATTTTATTACAATTAAAAATATACAGCATGATGTTCAATTTAACAACAACAAAATACTGTTAATACCATGAACTTGAACATGTTTGCTGTAAATTCTCAGGGGATATTTTCTTTTTTCTCTCCCTCTTTTCCAGACAGTGCCCTGGAGGAAGAAGGAGTTAGTATCTTTTTAGTTAAAACTTATCCTGATAGTATCACCTTCCAGTTCCAGGATTTGTTTTTGTATTTGTGAGATCTGTGTTTGATGGTTCACTTCATTGCTTGTTTCTTTATTGTTTGGCATCTCTTAATTTGTCTTCCTCCCATGATAAGGCCCTTATTTTTATTTTTATTTTATTTATTTTTTTTAATCTCAGAAACTTGATCCCCATAAGTTTTGAGTCTAGGAGAAAGCAACTGCCTTCTCAATTCCTACTTCAGTCATCTCCCATTCTAGGTATTGCATAACTTAGTACCAGCTCCTGGATGCATTTCATAGTTTGTTGTACTTTTTCATCTTATGTTTCAGTTGTTTTCTGTGGCAATCTATTCATCCTTATATCTAGACAAGGAATCTTTCTTTCTGTATAGTCTCACATTTGCATATTTATGGTGCATATGAATAATGGAGCTACTATTGTATTTTTTGTGTTAAAACCATAAAAAATTCCTTTTGTAACTTTTAGGATAAAAAATCAACTATGGATAATTAGAGTATTCTACTGAAGAGAAACGTATTTGAGGAAGTTATTTTTTTTAACTTTATTGTGTTTCATTTCACATTAAATGTTTTAATGATAAAAATTGCAGTGGACATTCCTAAGTTTGAAAAGAAAAGCGTCTGTATCTGCTTGCAAATTAAACCATTGTTTTTTCGTATGACATAAACAGCATATTTATTTTGATAATTTTTTTATATAATATGAAAAATATTCTTACCTATAAACTCAAAGATTTGCCATCATTTTAAGTATTAACTTCAAACTGCTTACTTTGACTCAGCTTTTTATTAAAAAAATAATAAAACTATTTAATTATAAAAACACTCCTGTTTGGTTTTATTCTACCACTGAAACAGGTTTCTACAGCCAAAATATTGAAGGAACATGTCCAACTAGAATTATTTCCAACTACCTAAGGGATATCAAATTTCCAGCTAAGAGGAAAATACAGTTTATTCTTCTATATTTCTAAATATTCACTGTACTTCTAATCACTCTCACCCTTCAGAGATGAACTCACCCATTTCATGTTTTTATTGTATATCAAAACCATATTCATAACTATGTTCTTTTCATCTCCAATATTTCTTCTGTGAAGGGATCAAACTGTCTTTCAGTTACCATGAGGTAATATCACAATCACAGTTGTTTACATCACCAATTATACCATCAGAAAAGTCTTTTAAGAATTCACATATGTTAACACATAGTGGAAAGTACAAATTTTCTAAATTTTAAATTGTTGCTTGAAAACTTGAATTTTTATCATTGGCAATGTCAATTGTTTTCCTTGAAGTGAAAGTCTCCCCTTGTATATTTTCAAGGAAATGTCTACCAAAGCCCAAGTCTGAGTATTTACAATATGTCTGACAATATATCAAGTAAAAATGGTGTTCTGAAAAATACTAGTTTAGATCATAATTGAAACTGCATATATTCTTCTCCTGGAAATGACCATTGAACTTCATAAAAGGCAAATATGCTTCTTCCTATTTCTTCACAAAGATCTATACTCAAGAGTCAATAATTTGTCATTTATTTTTTCTTCATCAAGGAAAACTTGGCATTTATTTTTTTCTGTGAATATATGGTATTGAAAACTACAGTAAGTCATAGTATGGTTTGGAGGCCTTCTTGATTTGTTCTATGGGATGAGCATTTTTACCCATCATTGTTTTGAACCATCAGTGCCACTGTACATACAATAAATATAATATTTAATTATATGAAAATGACGATACAGTATTTAATTATTATGAAAATAGTTTTGACCTCAAAAGTCTCCTGATAGAGTCTCATGGACCTGCAGGGACCCAAGAATCAATTTCAAAAATTGCTGCCTACTGCAATTCCCTATAGAACATTCTGAGTATCTTAGGTTTTATGCAAATATTTGGCATGAGAGAACAACAGAAAAGCTGGCATTTTAATAAATAATATTATGTATAACATAATGACCACATTTGGGCTCTTAGTTATTATGTCCTTTCCAACATCGTTAAAACACATAGAAGGGGACTGGCCTAGTTATTGCTCTGCCAGCCCTTTGTGCCAGGGCTACTAAATCATTGTCATTTAAGAGCATAATTAGCACATCTCATTAGCTAATGAAGATAATGACCATTAAAATTCTTTCCCAATTTATGGTTTCCTCTTTATCACAATTTAACAACAATGTCCTTTCAGGGTAATAACAGAACTGGCTTACAAATGACCCTTATGCTAATGAATGAACAGCACCTTGTATTAAGGAGCAAAGGATTATTTATTCATTACACTCCTAATTATATTTTGTAGTGTGGTTGTTTTGCTGATGACTTTCCAATGTGATGAAGTAACAGTGTTCTGTGAAAGTACAAAGCCAAACCCTGCAGAGTATAATTATTTTTTTTAACAATTCTTATTTACGGAGTGCTTAGAGTCAATTTCTACATTCCAAGTGTTAAAGTAAAGGATCAATTATAATGATCAATGCAAATAGACTATAAAAGAATTTCATAAGCAATCCTAGTTTTAACTTGGAAAAGCTCCATTTGTTCAAACTTGGTTTTGTGTTTGTAAAAAATGTCTATTCTAAAAATGTTTAGTACATCTTTAAGAAATTCTGAAATAATAAAAAAGAACAGTTCTAATGATAATTATTAACATTCTCAGAAGGAAAATACAGCAGGGAAAGACCTTTAGATTTCCAAAATAAAATGTTTACATTTAACTACACAAGTGAAAAATTTGAATTGGGAAATGATTGATTATTAATGTCACTTTAGGATAGGTGCACTCATTTTTAATTACCCTGTGACAAATTACAACGAACTGAGGGCTTAAAATCACATCCATTTGTTATCTCAGTTTCTGTGGATCTGGAGTCCAGACCTGGGTTAGCTGGCACTCACAAAGAGGAGTAAGTTATTGGCCAGGCATCTCATCTCCTCTGATGCTCAGGATCTCCATCCAAGTTCATTCAGGTTGTTGGAATAATTTAGTTACTTGTCGTTTAGGACTGAGAGCCCCTTCTTCTTGTCTAGTCAGACAGGCATCTGTCTCAATTTCTAGATGGTGCCCTCAGATCCTAAAACAAAAACAAAACTGAAAATGTGCCAGCCTACATCTTCAAAGGCAGCAAAAGAATCAAATGCCTGCTCTTAAGGAGTCTATATGATATAATAAAATCGCAGGACTGACCACACATTATATTCATAGGCTCTGTGTGTGTGTGTTTGTGTATGTTGTATAAGCATACATGCAAACAAACTCATCCACTAGCCACTTACATCCTCGGGCTTCAATCTTTGATTTCTTTATTTCATGGACTTACTACAATTTCTTAATTTTAAGGCTTTATAAATTGACTGTTTAATCTCCATCCTCCATGTCTAATGAAGTACATGATCATACAGGTACTTTGTTTCCAGAATGTTTCTCATTCATTGTTTCCTTGTCATTCCCATCGCTACCACCCCAATAGCATCCTTATAGCTTCTATTATAACAGTGCATGTATAATGGGTCATCTTAAGCCTTCCCACTTCCTCCTTCATATACAAACCATGTATGGTCTTTCCATTGTTATTTATAGATCCCTGGTCTTTCCCTTCATCAAAATCTTTTGACACTGAAGTAGATTTTTTGGGCAGGCTCAGACATATAAACAAACATACAGAATTTTCATGCATTATTCTTACATATATCTAGACACTAAAAAGCTATGTTTCAAACTAGATAATAAAGGATTAAAAGAATCTTTCATAACCAATAAACTGAAATTAGTACCCTAATGTAAAAATTGCTTGGGTGGTCAAGAGTCTCATCACTGCTTTTCCAATATTACTTCTCTATTGCTCTTTTCTATAATATTTCATACATTTTCCCTGTGACATTTGGAAGCATTTTCTTCCTCCTCATAAAAGTTATGTGGATGAGAACACAAAACTGCAATCTTCAAAACTGCTTAGTATTTGTCATAAATACTTCCCCATGTTCTTAAAGTATTCACACACATAATTTTATTGGCCATATATAACAACTTTGGATATTTTGCATTATTTTCCAATTCATTTTTTTCCAATTTATTTTAATTATAAAACATTCTCAGATCAATGTTTATATAGATAAAACTTTCCTTGGAATTCAGATTATTTCTGTGGAATTCCACGATTGATTATCACCCAAACGTAACTTAATGTTTTACATTTTTAAGTGTGTTCATGACTCAACAGCTTAATGCTATTCCCTGACATAAATAATTATATTATTTTATTCCACTCAAGGAAAATGTCAATGTCAAACAATCAGGATTCACCAAAACAGAAAAATAACTTAAATTCAATGTATGTATAACTCAGATTCCAAAGCAATTGGATCTGACTTCAGAATCTTTTCACCATATACGCAGTAAGTGGTAGGGTTTGTGATCACTAATGCAGGTGGAGTTACCTGGGGAGAAGGGTAAAATAGGGATTTATGTGCAGGATGATAAATAGTCAGTACTGTGTATAAAAGCATGTGGGAGGAAAGAGAAAGAAAAAGCAGAATTGAACAGAGCAGGAAGTTGATTTCTGAGTTGTTTGCAAAAATACATCTCAACAGACTACATGTGGCATTCTTAAGATGATACAAACATTTAGAGAAGTCCCTAGTTAAAATAAGAAGGCTAGGCCATTATACACTGACAGCAATCAGCCCGTGAACATGAGCTACCCTGCAATTGGGACTAACCTTGAGGGAGGAGATTACTTCAACTGAAATCTTCAAATACAATAATTACAATAATACAACAATTTTTACTGGGAAATTCTAATTCTTATATCCTGAACTCTTACTTCAAATTGAACCAGTTCTTTGAAAATACAATTAAAAAGTTACATCAAAGGATTCTGATATTCTTTTATTATACCACCACGTATTTTCTTGTTATTTTGGACAACATGTAGACGCTTTAGTTTTTCTGAATATATAATAAGCCTGTAATTTGCACAGTGAATTGAAATGAAATGAAATGCAACATAATATGAATAGCTTTGAGACAGCAGCCTATAAAACAAGTGAAAGCAGTGTTTTATATGTCTCTGTATATTTTTTCTGGTATATTCTTTCTCTAGTTAGGAGTTTACTTTTTTATTATCCCACATGTTCAGAAGTACAAATGAGTACTTGTTGATATTGTCTCTAAGATAATGGTTACATTTTAAAATATTAGGCAAGCAGAAATTGCTGAAATTGAGAAAAGATAGTGTGATTTAAAGTGAAATGTATGTTTCTTAATAAAAAGAAATATTTTAAATTCTTTCCCCAAAGTGTTTAATTGGATTGTTCCATTCCCATTTGAATAAATATACTTAACATAGAAAATGGAATTGTTCATTGGTGGTATCTCCTGACTGGCAGTGTTGTTTTCCATATGCTAGGAATAATTATGAATTTCTTCCCTTTTACCAGATTTTAAAGATTTAAAATAGGAGATAGTGTCATTAATTATAGTCAGTGATATACCTTGAGCCTTGCACAACTCAGAGGGCCCTGGCTTTTAGGCTAACAACGAAGCAGAGATAAAATGATCAGCCATATCTTTTTTGTCTCACTTCCAAAAGGCTTATTGTATCCTTAGGAGAAAATACTATCTATACCTAAATGTGTGTCTGTGCTCACATAAGAGTTTTCCTCCAGTAGAATAGTTAGCCCAATTCTTACAATTACTCCTAGGGAGCTCTTGTCTCTCCCCACCCCAAATCACACATGCTTGAGTTGCAGGGGCCACATACCAGGCACCATTAAAGAGCAACTTGCGCTCCTAATGACAGGATACCTGAACACTGAACTAGTACCTGAAATCAAACATGGAAATTGGTCACATAGAGTTCTGTTTACCCCTTATTTAATGGAAGGTCATATTGAAAAGATCAAAGTTCCAAAAAAACCCATATTAAAACACTGGTATTTGTAAGAAGGCTGAGGCTTCAGAACAGAATTTGTTCTAAAGGGATCTAATGATTTCAGATTTTGCTCCTTCTATCTCTCCATTTCTCTATCTCTCCATCTATCTCTCTCTCTTTCTCTATGTGTCTCTCTCCCTCCATCCTTCTGTCCTTACCTATGTATCTTCTATTTGTGGATGGACACACACACACACACATCCAATCTACTATAAATTTATTTTTCTTCACAGTACTTTCCAGGACACCCCACCACATTTTCCTAGTTTTCGTATCTCCTGACTGCTCCTCCTTAAAGGGCTTAGTCTTTAACCTTCTTTGCTGTCTACATTGAAATATTGGGTTATATTTTCCAGACTCATTCATATATGACTGAAGACACCCAGATGTTTTTCTTTAGCCCCTTTTTTTCTCCTGGACCCCAAATTCATCTTTCTTAACTTTTCCATTTGAATGAATGCCACCTCTTAACCCCATTCTGCCTTTATTTTTCTTCATAGCACTGTGGTCATCTCATATGTAGCATATATTTACTTATTGAAGTATATATTTTTATTTTCCCCACTCCTCCCACCTCCAGAATAGAAGTACCACAAGGGCAGGACTTTTATCCTTTGTGTTCACTGCTCTATCCTGGTGTGAATATTAGTGTTTTTCACATAGTAGGCACTCAGTAAAAAGTTGCTGAATGAGTGATCTGCCCCTGTTGTCATAGTTAAAATTTAAGGTATCTGTTTGGCATTTATAGACACCATTTTCATCAATTTTGGGAAATAGAAATAATATATTAAATCATATTGTTACCCAAGGATAAGTAAAGCTGACTTTGGCAAAGAAAGTAAAAAATTCAATCATTATGTTTTTGCTTTTTAGCTTCTGAAAAGCCTTCATCACCCTCTGAGAATACATAACCATCTTTTATTTGCCTTGTGTTAATATTTTTAAGTATCCAAAATAAATATTTTCTTCAAAATCAATGTTTCAATCCAACTGCAAATATGTTTTGTGTGTCATAAAATATGAACCAATTGTAAAAATTTTCTCAAATATGTCATTGTTAAAATACCAGCACAAGAGATTTCCTATTGATTTAGAATACCCCTTTATTATAAATATTATATTTGTTTTTATTTAACTTTGTTTCTGACATTTCTAGTCCTAGTCTGATCTGTTATTCATCTTGAGTTGGTTTCAAAGTGTTTTAATTATTAACTTAATAATGCTTGTTAATATTATTAATTTATAATATAGCTATCATTTTAATATTATTTAAAATTACTAATATCTTATATTTTATGTTGACTACACATTAGGCATAATGCTAAGTGCTTACATGGATTATAATATGTAAATGAATAGCCAAGGCTCTACAAAGGATATTTTATATTTGTTATAACCAGTTGAGGTATTAGCAGTTAGAAGATCATAACTAAATTGCCGAAGATCACACAAATAACAGGTGATGGCCTGAGATTCTAACTGGTGTTTTTCTCTCAGAAGGCCATACCCTTTAAAAATAAACCTTTCATCTCAAGCCCTTCAATATTTTCCCTGTCCAATAAATGTATTTGCTGTACAGCCCCAGTTATGCTTTCATTGGTTGAATCCTTGAGTGGTATGGAGAAATTTAAAACTTAATAACTATATTTAATTTTACTTAAAAATGTGCATAGATTTAAATGATAGAGAAGTTGAAAGATTTTTTCTCATGTTTTTTGGTTTTTTCCCTTTTTGTTTACCCCCTTCAGAACTCAACTGCGGTGATATTTAAGAAGAAAATATATCTTCAAGCATTCATGAAGTGAGTTAAAAGGTAATTTTTTCTGTGTAATTTTTATTATATTAAAATTTTATAGAACTGCCAAGCTTATTGCCATACAGTTTCACTTAAAAACTCTTTTAAAATTATATTGAGCTATTTAGAAATTTGGTGAGGAATTTTCTTCTGTTACATATATATGCTTTAAAAATCCTCTTCAAAAAAATCACTTAACCTGTTATTTTCTCTAAGAAAGTTTAAAATTCTTTCTCTTAGTTGCACTTATCAATCATAGAACCAGCAGAGATGCATTGGTATTATGCTTTTATAGGTATTTCTAAATTTTATTTAAAAAATAATAGATCAAGAGAGATGGACTTGAGCAAAATCAATTTCATTTCATGAAAAAGCTGTATTTCTAAAGTAAATGTTTAAAGATTAGTTATAAAATCTGTTTCTTGGAATTGTACACTCCAAGTATACTTATATAAATAAATATTTTATCATTTAAGTAATTTTTCCCTACATGTGTTACTCTTTACTAATGAATACTGAGGTTAACTGCTTTGTAAATTGTATTTAAAAGGCAGACTCTTGAAGTATTAATCATCATTTAACCATGTAAAATTGTTTATTAAGCTTTATTAAAACAAAAACACTTGTCTTCAAACAATAATTATAATGTATGTGGATATTGAAAAAGTTAATAATTAATAGTAGATAAAAATATACTTTTTACCATTTTAGCCAGTGATTAAGGACATTTAATCCAAAATTGCCTGTGTTATAAACAAAATCTACTTGAGTACTTAAATTTCTCATCAAAAAATGAACTATAAGAAAATAAGCTCTGAGATAAAAACAATTATTTTAAATTTTTGAATGAATCATACATATTCTATGTAATAGCTTGGCTTTTTAGGTAAGTTTATATATATATATAATATGTTATTAAATTCTTCTCATTTATATAAGTGGTAAGGAAATGCTGGTATTTCACTTTATTTTTTAATGTGTTGTTATTTTTTAAAGTCAGTTCTAAATACGTACCTGCTCTTCTGTAAATAAAATTAAATGAGGAAAACAAACAAAAATACTAAACAAATGGTGTGGGGATCAACTCATTACACAGTTTTCAAGTGTGGGACCCTCTGACCTCAAGCCCATCACCCGTGTCCCCCAAATCACTCCCAGGAACCTCCATCCTCCATTGTGTTAGATTCAAAACTTATTCATATCATAAACAATTACTCTTTTGCAAATGTCTTTTATGATGTAGAAATATATAGAATTAAAAGCAAACAGGTATAGAATCTGTGCCATGAAAGATTTTGTTGCATACATTATTTAAATATCATTATAATAAATTATTTCATTACACATAAGAAAGACTTTATCTATCATTCTGATTGTACTTCACCATTGGCAGTAAAACTCTATTTTTTGAGAAAATTTGTAGTGACATTCACATCCCTGTATGTGAATTAAAAATATATAACTTTGAAAATTAGAATATTAATTCATAATTTTATTATTTAATAATTTATTATGTTTAAATCTTACAGTGCTGTCCTTTACAGCTTTAGGGAATTGTGAACAGAGTTATATTTACACTGAATGATTTGCTCTGCATGTTGGAGCTAAATTCTGCAGCCAGACTTCAATAATTTTATATTAGGGTAGGTAGAACACTGCAAACTTTGTTATCTTATGAGGTAAAGTTTAATTACACTTTTAATATTAGCCTGAATTTCTCATGGGCTATAGGTGATATGTTTCAGTTTGCTAAAGCTGCTGGAATGCAATATACCAGAAATGGATCAGTTTTTACAAAGGAAATTTATTAAATTACAAAGTTTACAGTTCTAAGACCATTAAAAAAATGTCCAAATTAAGGCATCTACAAGAGGTTACCTTCAATCAAGAAATGCAGATCACATCCAGAGATTCTCTGTCAGCTGAGGAGGCAGGTTGCTGATATCTCCTGGTTCTTTGCTTCTGGGTTGTGTTTCTTTCAACTTCTGATTCCAGTGGCTTTCCATGTCCAAGCATCTGCTCTTTGTGTTGGCTCTTTTAAGAACTTCAGTAAACCAAGACCCTCCTTGAACAGGGGGAGTTATATTTCCATGGAAATAATCTAATCAAAAGCCCCACCCAACAATTCTTCTACCTTAAAATTGAATTAAAAGAACATGGCTTTTCTGGGCTAGATAACAGTTTCATACCAGCACAATGATATTTACATAGGGAGCTATTTAACATAAAGGGAAGAGGGTTTATGACACTGTCATCTAGTGAATTTAATCTAAAGACATTTTTCAGACTCCAAAATTGTTGCAATTTATTTATAAATATCTGAACAAGATAAAAATGAAAGCAGGAAGAACAGATTGTACACTCATAAGTTAAACCTTAGCCATGTCTTTATATTATCTTTTTATTAAATATGACCTACATTTTAGTTTTTAGATTTCATTCTTGAAACACTTCCTTCAAATCTAACATAATTTGAGGATGTAAACACAATTTGAGAATGTAAACACATCTCCATGTTTAATGAGTGGAGTCAAAAATTGGGATTAACATCCTTAACAAAGAAATTTTTGCTAATACATTGATTGGTCTTGTTTGCAATGTTCCTCTCAATCAGCATCCTTAAAAAAAAAAACTCTCATTTACAAGCATAAGTGTCTTATGTAAAGGATATAGGCTTGCATTTCAGAAGAATGTGCATGCTCTACTTCTCTTCTATAACATATGACAGGAAAACCTTTCACCAGAATTTTCATGAAAAGAAAATAATCAAGAAGGCAAATTATACACTTTAATGATTGATTTGTCTCTACAACAGAATTCAGTATATACCTATTGAATGTTAATTGAGTGGAGCCATGCACTACATGCTAAATTATACATTAACTTAGTGCAGTTTCGTGCTTTAAAAAAAAATTCCCATTGGATTGTCAGCAAATTAATCAATTTATATTTAGTTTAATATAGGTGAGTGCATAGTTTATACATAGTTACACACATACTTTTACACCAATCCACTTCTGATGATTGTTTTCTTTTACACCCATAGAAAATAGCATAATGCATGTTTCCTTAATGAAGTTATTTAATTTTTAGCACTGTTTTTGTTGTGAAAATATGAGTAGTAATATATCTATCTTATAGAGTTGATATTAGACAAAAATAAAAGATCGTCTATGCATTGTTCTTACCCCACAGGATTTTTATTTGTTTTTTGTTTGTTTGTTTCTATGTGCTGTTCTTAGACCAACAGATATTCCTCATATTGTTACATAAAGTAACCAAATAAATTGTGTAACTTGTTGCATACCAACAGCTCCTAATATAATTCTGTAGTCATGAATATTTATTAAGTACATCTTCTAAGTTGTTGGTGTTCGGAAATTCCTTCAATCCTCACAATAACCCTATGACATAGCCATGCTTATTACTTCCCAGAACTGTGGATAAAATGGAAATGACATGATTTAGATATGACTTTAAACAATTGTTTTAAATCAACTAACACACAAAAGCAGAATATAATTATACTTATTGCAACATTTGCTTATACTTTTCTTCCTGAAATACAGAGGAGTAAAACTTATCATCAGATGATACAAAACAATCACCATGAGGTTGCTGTCTACAAAAGGTCATCTGAGATTGAGTTTACTTGCCTACACTTGCTTTGAAATAGTAAAAACTCTGAGTTTTAATTAGAGTAGCTGATATATATATTCCGATTTGTAATGAAGTAGTTCTTGAGAGGAACATCAGGAACTTCTCAATTAGTCAGAATGCTGGTCTTCAATATTCTCATTGCTTCTGCTACCTCTTGTTCAAAGGCTACGGTACATGGCAAGGCAAGTCACACAGTTTGTGCTGGGACCCTACAGTGAACACTTTTCCCTTGTCATGCAGCCCAGGCAGATTTATAAGTGCTTCATATTCTCTGGGGGATGGGAGCAAGCTGACTGTTTATGAGAGAGAATACGATCATGTACTTTCAAGTTTCCTGTGCGCTTATTGATGAACGGCGTTATTCATGCTGCTTCAAGTCAAGCATTTCTCCCTTTTCGCTTATTCAACAGTGTCAGCTTCTTGAAACACGTCCCGGTGATGAAATCCTGCTCCAGCCTGCTTAAAATCCATCATGTTGCATATTTCAGATCCCACCAAAATCTTCAACACCTCTAAAAAAACTTCATAAAAACATGTCCTTAAGTTTAATCATCACACACTTCATGTATAATTTCCACAAATTAAAGGAAAATATTTAGCATGTATTTCTAGGTAGGTAATCATTATATTTTCTTGGAGGTTTGAAAATTATTAAAATTAATTATCTATTATTAAAAACATGTGTGATTCTTTATACATGCCTTTTTTTAGCTAAATCTGAATGTTCTCATACATTTCCTCATTTCCCGATTCTCAATCACCCTCCATTTTAATTAAAATTCTTCTTCCCTTTTCCTGTTATTAATTACCTACAAACATACCTTATTGAGAATCACCGTACCTGTATCTTTCACAAAATGGCTTCTTCTCTGGTCTGTCTTCCCAATTCACCAAGCATATTGAAAAGCATGTCCCTACCTTATTGGAGTTTATATTCAGTTCTCTCCCTTCCCTTACCCTCTCCATCCTCCAGTATAGAGCACATTCCTTGGCATAAGGTAGATAGTGAATTCAATGAGAAAAATTAAGAAAGAGATAACAAAATATACCTCTTCAAATACACACAGGACTGTCAGAGGATAGAAGTGGGGTAAAGACAGGAGAACACCTATCTCAACTCCTGAGGCATTAGCATGACTCACTCAACAGTAATTTAGTGGAGAACTGAATTTTCAGGTTGGATAGTTGGGAAGACATTGACTGTGAGAAAATGAACTATCATTGACATGGCTTTAGTGGATGAGGAGATGAGGAGAAAAACAGAAGGAAGAAGATAACTGAAAAAGTAACAAAATTGGCGTCAGTAATGGGGAATCCAGTGTAGGTGCCAGGGCTTTGGAAGTGGGACAGTTCTTAATTTTTAGTGCTTATTTTTATGATTATGATTGTGCTATTTTTGTAGTAGAAACTTGAGCTTGGATTGGAGAGGACTTTGAAAAATAACTATCACAACTGAAAAAATCTACATTAAAGGCAAGGTCCACTTTATGATTGATGATTTTGAAATATCTATTTCTGTCACTTCTGGGATTGATTAAGGCTATTTCTAGGTTGACTCATCTTAGAAGCTTCACATGGGCTTGTCACTGTCAGCTTCTCAGGGCTCTCAAGTAAAAATTCTTCAGCTTCTCTGAAGATATTCTTAGGAATTTTTGACAACCACTGCATAAGATATATTTTTTTTAAGTGGCAGTCCCATGTCTCTCTATAAAATGCTAATTGATCTAATCTTCTAACAGCCCTATGAAGTACTTGCTATTGGTAAATGTGTACACTGTGACTCAGAGAGTTTAACTTGTCCAAACTAAGTAATGGAACTGATACTTAATCCCAGGCAGTCTCTAGAATCTGTGTCCTTAACCACTATGCTATGCTGTCTGTATGAAAAAAAAAAAAAGGTTGAGTTTTCATCTTTATATGCTTTCAATGCCAGTGAAGAACTTTATATAATTGTGGGAACTAGTTTAGTGAAAGTGATTTGGGATTAAGAATCTGTGTTTGGTTTGAACCCATGCATTTCTCATTAATATTTTTGAAGCCAGTGACCATGAGTTGTCTATGTTACTGTGTAAAACTTTTGTTTTCTTCTCTCTAAAGTAAGATAATAATAACATAATGAATGAGCCACCCCTCAGATGGATTTTGCAAGTAACCAGTTGATAAAATGCACTCAAATGTCTTGGAAAATGCCGAGAACATAAAAAAAAAATATTGTATCACTTGGAATGATGGATCATATAAGCAATCAAAAGGGAGTTATTAAATCACTTAAGAAATAATATATGTATGTGTGTGTGTGTGTGTGTCTCCATCATTTGGAATGACTGCCATATCAAAAATTATAAGAAGTGATTGACAAACAGTACTTTATTTTACCTTCCTCCAAACCTCTGAGGCAGGAATGTAATCATCAATTTAAAAAGGAAATATTGGAGGCTCAGAAAAGAACAGTAACTCTCTTAAAGGCATACAGCTAAGAAATGGCAAAGGAGAAATGTGCAACCAGTTTTCTAATTCTAGCATCCATGTTCTTTCTCCTATATCCAACTCCCTGTTGGGTATGCAAAGAATTTCAACCTTGAGGCCTGGAGACCTCCTTTTATTCTCTTATCATAATCATAACGTCCAGCTTTATAAATGCTAGGATAAGTAGAATATCAGCCAAGCCCTGGGATTTTAACTCACTCTGCATAACTTCCTTCATTATAAAAACTTTACACAAAGGTCAGTTATCTTCATTTTATACATATAAAATTTTGGACACCTACTCTGAGCCAGTTAATATGCTATTAGCTTGCAAAAATCTAATTTTGTATCTGGAAAATCCAATTAAACAGGTATTGTCTCCATTTTACTGATAAGAAAACTAAACGTGAATTGATTGTGGATTATTCTGGCACAAACAGTGCTCTTAAACCTCAGGAATATGGAGGTGTATTTGATTTTATTCACCCACACATGCCCTATGGTTGTGGCGATCTGGTAATGAGAGCTATTGCTTCTTTCTAATTATTGATTCAAATGAACACCTTAGGATTTTTACTTTCAGCTTTTTTTCAAGACAAAATACTAGAGTAGAACTTCTTTTTCAAATCCCTTCAAAGAATGTGCAAAATTTTGTTTCCATATGCATTTTTCTGCAGAGTTTTCATCCCTTTCATAAAATTCCCAATGGAGTCTGTGACTAAAAAAATTTTAAGTACATAAAAACAACAAAGGGTTAGAGAAAATCATACTGAAATATGTGTCATTTGGGGGGAAAAAAAGCTGTTTGTAAATGATTTCCTAATAACAATAAACAATAACGGATATACACAAATAACAGTCACGTGAATAAATTTTGCGTAACCTGAGTGAATTTTTTTATAAGACAGGTTATGGGAGCATATATGGCTTCTACACCTGTCTTTTGACTTAATTGCTGAGTGTTTAATTTAATATTTTATAGAATTATCACAACACAAAAAATGAGTAGTAACCATGTGTTTTTAGACTTTCCACCCTATTTAACATCCTTTACAAAACTATGGATGCTGTTTTTCATAACTCCATATATTGCTGCTCCACAGCCCCCAAATTTCAATAACCATTCTCCCATTAATGATTAGCCATAATCCCTCTTTCTTTTCTTCCAAACCCCTCCACAATTAAAACAAAGAAAACAATTACAGCATCTCAACATCAAGCTGTCCTTTCTTTCTTACAGACTTGTCCTCTGCAAATCAAAAATGGTGAGAGCATTATTTCAGTTATCAACGCATTAGTTTGCTAGCTGCTACTCCATTTTGAAAACATATGCTATAGTGCAGTTGACACTCAGAGCTTCTACGATGATTTGTAAGGAATGACACCAAATATTGAGGATTCCTCTGCAACAGAAGTTTCTTGTCTTTATTTATTTTTATTGCAGATGATATGTTTATGTGTGTTTTGGTTTGCTAAGGCTGCCGGAATGCAATATACCAGAAACAGGTTGACTTTTACAATGGGGATCTATTACCTTATAAATTACAATTCTTAGGCAGTGAAAATGTCCAACTCAAAGCATGAGCAAGACAATACCTGGACTTTGAAGACAGGTTGCTAGCCTCTGAGAAACCTCTGTCACATGAGAAGGCACATGGCTGGTGTCTGCTGATCCTTTCTTTACTCCTGGGTTTCACTGATTTCAGTTTCTGGTTCCAGTGGTTTCTTCTCTGAGCTTCTGTGGGTCTTCTCTTAGTTTCTTCAGGTGTTTCTCTAGATTTCATCTCTTAGCTTCTCTGGGGCTTCTCTGAGCTCTCTGAGCTTTCTCTTTGTATCCTTTACCCTCTTATAAAGAAGTCCAGTAAGGGATAAAGACCCACCTTGAATGGGTGGGTCACAATTCAGTTGAAATAACCTAATCAAAAGGTCCCACCCACAGTAGGTCTACACCCACAGGAATGGATTAAAAGAACATGGCTGAACCAAGGGATACAATGACTGAGAAGTACAATGGTGAACAGTGATATATTTATATGATGGAATTTGGGCCAGCTACAAAAAGAAGGGATGATGAGGGGCAGAAAACTAACTGAATAAAACTTGGGACAAGGGTCTGTGCAAAAAAGGGGCAGAATCAGACGAGCAAATATGCTAAGATCTCTCTCAAAAAATACTTATAATGAAATGAAAGCCTGGATTGTGGGCCGTTATAGCAGCCACATTTGGTCTGAAGTTGTGGATGCATTTCTGGATTCTGAAACACTGAGCTATATGTATATCAGCTGGTATTTCCCTGGAACTCTGAGTAGCTCTGTGACACCTGGGTGCCAGAATGGAGTGTGGCTGACTTGAAAATCAGATAGCCATATATAATAGCCATTGAAATAACTGAGAAAGAGATCAGGCCTCAATTAGAGTTTAAAATGAAGCCAGTCTGTCTGGGTCTAAGGTAAATTAGAATGCAGGATAAAGATGATAGTGCATGTTCTCTAGGCCTTCAGCTGCTGTATAAAATCAAAGGCAGAGAGGTTTATTACGTCTAGAACTTAAATTTCCTATAATTCACAGCCTGAATCAGTCTCTCTGGACAGCTCATTTAGTCACTCCAAACTCCTGGGGTCCAGAATGAGAGCGAAGCCTTGTAATTCTCTATGGCTCAGTGTACCAGGATACATCTCAGATTATGGCAGGCTGATAATTAAAAAGTATTGGTGCAGTCCCTTGAGGATCTAGAGGGGTAAAAAGGAAAAAAAAATATATATATATATATATGTATATATGAAACTATTAAACTCTCCCAACTGGGAAACTGTGAATACCCTCTCAATCAGTGGGGACTTCCAATAAGAGTCCGGGCCCTGGATTTAGAGGTTTGCTCTTATGAAACTTATTTCTGTAGGGGAGAAGCTAAGACTTCCTATAATGAGGCCTAAGAGTTGCTTCCAGGAAGCCTCTTTGTTGCTCACATGTGGCCTCTCTCTCTCAGCCTAACTCTGCAAGGAAAATCAATGCCCTCCCCTCTACATGGTACAAGTCATTTAGAGGTGGAAATCTCCCTGGCAATGTGGGGCATGACTCCCAGGGATGAGTCTGGTCCTGACACCATGGGATTAACAATTCCTTCCTGGCCAAAAGGGGAAAAAGAAATATAAAGAAGTAAGGCATCAGTGGCCAAGAGAGCTCAAATGGAGTCCCAGAGGTGGTTCTGGAGGCTGCTTTTATGCAAAGATCACTTAGATAGTACTAATTGCCATGGTTTGTTAAACCCGAATCAACATCACTCCTATTGATTCTTAAGAACAGTTAGGGCTTGAACAGAGACTCTAAAGGTTTCACGCACTAGGTTTGCCTTCCTGGAACATATAATTCCTATAGGGTTCTTAGGTCAGATCATTCCTGAAACCAAGAGGGACCAACCTCTCCAGGATCATCAATTAATTACATTCCCCTATCTTTTAGTGTGGACACTCCTCCTCAACATGAAAAAGTCAGAACAGGCATTCCTCAAAGACCCCTATAGATTGGGAAAAGGATTAAAGGAGAATGGGAAGGTATAACAGACAAAGTGGGATTTAAAAAATGAATTTGGCTGCTGAATCACTACATTAATATTCCTTCTAGCCTCCAGTATTTTGGAGCATCTAGAAGGAAAATTCTAAGATGATGGAATGGTAGCCTATGACAAACCCTGGGATCTGTTCTGTAAATACTTGTTGAAGTGTGCTTTGAAAATTACTGCTTTTTCCTTTCTTTGCTTTGTATATATATATATATTATACAATAAAAACTTTTCTTTAAGAAGAAAAAGAACATGACTTCTGGGGTACATAACAGATTCAAGCAATCACAATGTGTTTGTTTATGCATGATGTGAGAGGGAGATGGCATGCGTAATTAGGGGCCCAGGGTATCTCAAATCAATTTTAAACCTCATGCAATTTTGAGCAATTATAAAGTCAGGCTCTGTTCTGGAAACTGCAAATATATCTTGTTTGTTATCTTGCTGAGTGTTCTTAATAGTCTGATGTGGTCGATATTAACGTACCCGTTTTTCAGACAATAAATTATTAAATAACTTGATCTAGATCAAGTGGAAATTCACACTCAGCTTTTCCGGCTATAATTTAAGAACTTTCTCTTATTTCACAAGATATAAAAAATCTGTTTGGTGTATTTTGTCACCTTCCCCATTGTGTTTTCTATTTTATTTCAGAAGAATAAATTGTTTTCATTCACATTCGTTCTGAGATTCAAATCCAGCCTTATTTATTGGGATATAAAAATGCTTTAGAGTCTCTTTTGATACAGTTTCGCTTGTTTTAAACTGGAATACACTACATCACAATGCCATTTATTTCGACATTATTGCAAAAATAGTGTATCCAGATTGTTTTGCAGGAAGGCAAAATAAGGTTTGGAACTGATTCTAGTGTGAGTACAGGATTTATTTATGAAGCATGCTTTGCAAGGACAAGAAAAGCCATTCTACAGAGCTGAAGACATATCTACTAACAAATGGCCATTTAGTTCTGATTTAATGCAACTCCTGGGCACCACTAAATCACCTGGAGAGGTACCAAGCCAAGACATAAGATCTTTAAGTTTTCAGGTTTCTTGTCAATTGTTGCTGCATGCAGTTGAATTCAGACATTAAATCTGTTGTTGAAAGGCCAAATAACTTTGGTTTTATGTTTTATTTTTAAACCTGTTTCTCATTTTTTTTGGGGGGGGGCTCAATTCAGGAGAAGGTTTATTGACAGGTTGTTGTCTATATCATTAGGGTATGACTTTTAAAACTTGGGTGCAAAGAAAAAAGCAATTTGAGTGATAAAATTTATTTGATAATAAAATATTACCTTATAAAAACAATGTACAATTCAAAGAAATTAAATTTTCTTCTTCCAGAAGTTTTGAAGTTCATAAAATATCAAGAAAATATACATTTGCTGCTATTTATCATAAGTAAACTTATCTACTTTGATTTCTACTCAGTTCAAGCTATAAAATTCAGTCAATTTCTTATACTTAAATTATTTATTGAATCTTCTTTAACCTGTCAGAAATTCAAATTTCCTGATAATTATGAAAGTGAGCAATGTATTTGGATACCTCTTGATTGTTCTTTCCCATTGTTAAAATGATAAGATGAGTTGAGTATGAACATTCCAGGAAACGGGCATTAAGTGTGAGATGACAAGACTCAGATTAGTCGATCAGAATTCATTACCATATGGGCAATACTTTTTGAACGGAAAAAAATGCGTGGTTTATGCCCTTGTTTCATTGCTTTGATTGGCCTTTTGTTTCTTAAAACTCCTTTAAAATAGTAGGTTACATTAACAAAATGAAATTTCAAACAAGATTCAGCCATTCTCAGTAGAAGTTATTAGATGTTATTAGATATTTTGTACATGGTTATTGATGGCAAATTTTATTTGCTTTTTTCAATTTATATCTTAAAATTGTAATATTTAGACTATCATCATAGAAAATATCTACATTCCGTAAAATGCTCAGTATTTCAATCACTAATCATAGATTTTCAACTAAATAATATCAAAAAATCTTCAACTGGGGGTCCAATGGTCCAGGCATTGCTGGGATGTGGCTTTTTTGACCCTTATTAGCTGTGTCACCTTGAGTAATTAATGTACCCTGTCTGAGCCTCTGACTCATTATTTGATAATTAGGAGTGGGAGTGTTGTGGAGTTTCCTAAGTGCCAAACTTTGCACTGGGGCCTTTCTATGATAAAGATTCCCAGCTCTAACTTACAGTGATATAACTAAATTACTGAGTTTCTTATTATTCTATATGAATTCTTTCTAAGAGCTCTACTTTATTTAGAGATTTTTAAATGTCCATTCCCTTATCTTACAAGTTTAAGAGAGCATTATAATAAAATTTAGTTTTTGGACTCAGTGAACATTCTCTTTGGACAGGGTAAATGTAAAATTATATTTTGGAAGCAAATACTTTCCTATGTAGATGAGTTATAAGATGATAAAGTATGATAATTTTTTGAGCGTAATAATGGAATCATACTTGTCATTATGTAAGAAAATATGTTTATTTTTAAAGTTTTATGCTAAATTATTTAAAGGAAAATTCTTGATATCTAGGATTCGCTATAAATTAGTTGAGCAAAATATGTAGATGAAGCAAATATAACAAAAGATTAATGCCTTTTCAGTCTGGATTATGGGTTTATTGTGATGGTATAATTGTATTTTGCTCTTCACTTTTAGGTGCAGTGGGAATTTTTTATTCAAAATGCTTTATAAAGCAAGCATGACTTCAATGAAATGGCAGTGACAATTGTTACAATATCCTCATTTAGAGAAATAACAGATCAGTAATTCTTTTTTTTTTTTTAACTTTTATTTATTTATTTATTTATTTATTTTTACATGGGCAGGCACCGGGAATCGAACCTGGGTCCTCTGGCATGGCAGGCAAGCATTCTTGCCTGCTGAGCCACCGTGGCCTGCTCTCAGTAATTCTTTGATAATCATTTCATTTAAATATACTTTTCTACTCAATGAAACCTACAATCAAGGAAAAAATAAACCAGGCCAAACTTCCTCTTTCATTTTTGAAATATGTTTTTAATCCCTTCACAATTTGAACCTCACCCAACTGAAACTTCCTAGAAGAAAACTGTTGCTTCCAAACTTTGCCTCTGTCTATTCTAAGTATCCTTGGCTAATGATGTAGCTTTCATTGCCTCAACTTCTTTCTGCCTAATTATTCAGAAGAAAAAAAAAAATCAGATTTAGCTAACAAATATTTAAGGAGAGTTTAAACAGTGCCTCTAACTAAGCAGGATTTATGCACTTTGAAAAATGTAAATAAGTTGCTAGGGTAACAGAGATGTTTATGTTTGGAGAAGTACAACCCCATTCCCATCCCTAAAGCTACTCTCAGCCGTTAACACAAGCAGATGCACACACATGCATACACATCATGGTAGGCATTTAGTTAGGCTTCTCATCTTCTTCTAGGGTGAAATGCCAAGAACATATGCTTAAATGTAGTCTTTGTTATCCCAGAAACCTGAAATCTGGGTCTAAATCCCAGATCTGACACTTATTAGCTATTAAAAAGTAAGAAAATTATGCTTGGATTTTATCATCTGCAATAAAAATGTTTGTTTGGAAAAGTTAATTAACTTAATAATGCAATGCCAGAAACAGAAAGCTCTCACTAGAGTTCTCCCTTTAACATTTTATTATCATCTTTTACTGAAAGGAAGGGCACAATTGTAATAACCTCTGTTTTCCCTGATTTCCAAACTGAGTATAAATAAAATGTTTAAAAATTGTTCTAATTTGATTGGTAATTTATTTAAAAGGGGGAAAAGAGGAAAAAATACATATGCCCATGCCCATTCTCAATAAAATATATAATTATGTTCGTTATCTCCAATCTTTCTGCTTTGTTGATGTTTTTTGTACATACATTAAACTTTCTCATAATATTTTTCTGCTCTTACAGTCCCATGTGATAGCTTCCTGTTGTGTTTTTTTGTTGTTGTTCTTGTTTTGTTTTTCTCCCTAAACAAGCAGCACAGAATAGAAGTCACATCTTGGGAATAAAACATTATCTTCCTGAGCCTTTAATAGATACTATATCCTCAGTTCCCCTGGGTAGGACCTCTAGAAATGGAAGTCAAGATAGATTTAATGAAGGTTTACAGATGTTAAAATGGACCCAAGTTTTTTTTTAAGGGATAATTAGAGACCATTGTTAGCATTTTGCTTTACAACTCATCACATTCTAAACTGTGTCTGAACTTGCAAAACATATTCAAATATTTCTACATCATCTTCAAGCAATCAGTTTAAATATATATGTGAAAGAAGAAAATGATGAAATTATATTATTGATTTATATTTAGAGTTAGTAATCTAACAAGTCCACCCAATAACTACATTTAAAAACCAAAGTGTGGAGAGACCTACTCTAGTCACGCCTTGTAGGTGTTAAATGGAACCACCTTAATTCCCCCACCTCTCTCCTTCTACCCCCTGACCCCCAAATCTCCATCCTCAAGAAGACCTGGGGGCCGCCCTTCGCCATTCCTGGCCCAGAGTGGCCCCTTTCCTTGGGGGAGTGGCAGGTGGCTCTAGAATAACGAGTTGGGCATTTAGGGTGCGGTGGGAATGGAATGGGCGGGAAGGGGCGCTCTTGGGAAAAGAGCGGAAGTGGAGCATCTGCTCAGTGGTGGAGAGCAGACAGCTGCAGGTGGGCAGCTAGAAGGGAATTCCCACGGGGCGCGAGTCGCACGTCGGCCTGGAGGAGAGTGAGCTGTGGCTGCGCTTCAGGACCTTGTCCAGGAGCTGATCCTCACCAAGAACTGCCTGAGGATGTTCCCAATGCTGAAGGAATATGAACCCCATCGCCACGTATTCCTTCCTCCTGAACTTCGCGACTATGGACAACCGCCTTTGGAAGGGTGTGGACCCGGAGTGGGTGCTCGGGGCAAGCCGGAGCTGCAGGCGCACAGGGCCGTCTACGTCCACCCGAACTCCCAACTTCGGGGTGCACTGGATGCAGGAACCGGCCTCCTTCAGCCAAGTCAAACTCACCTGCAGGCTCAAGGGCGGGGGCCAGATCATGTTGAACTCCTTACATGAACCCCAAGTTTACATAGTGAGGATCGGGGGTCCGCAGTGGATGATCACCAGCCGTTGCTTTCCCCAGACCCAGTTCATCACGGTGTATGCTTACCAGAATCAAGAGATCATAGGTCTTAAAATTAAATGTACTCCATTTGCAAAAGGCAACCGCAAAGACGTGCCTAAAGAGCCTGGAAACAACCAGCAAGCTGGATATTACCAGTTGGGGGAAGGGGTGTGTGTGTCTTATTCCTAGCACCAGTCGGCTCTGTCCACCTGCCAGCACACTCTCAAATTGGAAGTCCCTTCCCACTCTCCTCCCCGCACGTGAAAGATGCCCCGCCCTGAGGAATCACCCCACCCCAGCCCATGTACTCCTGGGAACAACTCTCCAACCTCATCTGACAACTCATCTGCCTGCGTATGCATGCTCCAATCTCATGACAACTGGTCGACCCTCGGAGCCCCTGCCCATACGAGCGGGCTCCCCATGAGTCATAACCCGGGCCCACCCACTGGCTGTACTCAGCCTGTTGACGTCGGAGTTACGACACCATCACACCTGGCTCCCAGACACCAGGTGCGTCCACTGGGCTGGGAACCTCTTCTTTGGGGGTGCCACTGCTCAGTTATGCACCCCTCACCCGCACAGTCTCGGCTTCCTCCTCTTAGGGGTCCGGCTGTGTGAAGGGGGTGCGATGGCCACAGACATTCCTGACAGCCAATAGGATACCTCTACAAAAGCCTCCTTATAATCTCACGGATGCCCATGTCGCTTGGCCCTTTTCTTAAAATATGCGCAAATGCACTTTTTTTTTTTTTTTACTGTGGCAACCAAATGTTGATTTGATTTAATTCATCTAGTAAGGTACAAAGTGGCAGTCTCCTGGGGCAAGAGAAGCAAATGAAGCCTTTTAACTTTATCTTCAATAGGAGGAAGAAAACATTCTATTTATCAAACACAACAGAACAAAAACAACCCATCACCACCTATTTGCACATCAACAGCAAAAGCAATTTAGTTCTGAGTAGTTTATATGCTATAGGTGCATTTAAATTTGAGAACCATATATTGGGCCTAATTCACCATGATTCATAATAATATAAATTGTTTGCTGGGGTCCAGAAATTTAATTTCTGCGTCGTACAGCATATAGATGACTTTGACACACCAGAATTTATGAATTCCACTTGTCCTACTTTAGTAAACTAAAAAGCACACATTTAATTCCCTTCCTTGTTGTTTCCGAGTAGTTTTCAAGACTGCTTTGTGGCAGTTGCCATAGCTAGAAGTGAGCTGTTAATGGACAGAACAAATCTGATAACAACTTATTTTAGTTGAAATGAAAATCTGTTCTGTCTACTAGAAAGTATGTCACATTGAGCAGATGTAGTTATTTTCTTGTATTTTAATCCTAGAACTGTTCATATTTTTCTTCTGACAACCTAACCAAAGACAATCAGCAGAATGCATTTTCTGCAAAATAAAGGCAATATGAAAAAAAAACTATGTGTGAAGCACTCTACAATGTGATACAGATAATAATTCTTATATGCACAATGCTTTTTTGCATATAACCTACACCCGTATGTATTGCATCAATTGATTCTTATACATAATGTGAATCAAAACTAATGATAAAATCCATTTATCTCATTGTCAACTAAATTATTTTAAAGTTTAAGTCTGTTGCTACCTTTTTTTTTAGTTTTTGTGGTAAGATAAAAGCAAAAACATTATCCTGATAATCTAACACATTAAATTCACATATGAGTACTAGTGTGTACTGCTTTTTCAGTAGCATCAGCAATCATATTATTCTTGTCCTTTTTCTCTTTGTGCTACAATATGGACTTAAAATATTAAAATATTGGCTCTTTAGATACATATTATTTTGTCTCTTCTGTTTAGGCTAATTCACAACATATATTCTTCTTTCAGGAAACCCATATTCTCTGCAATTTATTTTTTCTTTAACGCATCTTTTCCCAGTATCACATGTGCATCATTATAGCCATACCTCAGGATTTCTTAGACATCCTTTGGCATGGATCTAGATTTATTTTCTCCCTTGGGTAAATAATGAATGGAATGATTGCATTTTCTGGTAGGTATATGCTTAACTGTATATGCTTGAGGTTGTATCATTTTACATCCTCACTAGCAGGATTTGAGAGTTCAAGTTTCTCCACATCCTTGCCAATATGTTATGGTTCCATTTCATGTTTCCCTAATAACTTATGACATTGAGTATTTTCTCATGTGCTTATTTGTCATCCATAAATCCTCTTCAGTGCAATGTCTGTTTAAAATTCTTGCCAAATTTTAATTGGGCTGTTTTCTTATTATGGAGTTTTGAGAGCTCTTTATGTATTCTGGATATGAGTTTTTACGTGAAAAATGGTTCCCAAAGTATTTCTCTCCATTTGCCATCTTTACATTCTCTCAACTGTGTCTTTCAAAGAGAAGTTTGTAACTTTGGTGAAGTCAAAATGTTATATGTACACAAACACACTCACTCACACACACACATATTAATTGATCATACTTTAGATGTCTTATCTAATAAATTTATTTGTCTTATACAAAATCGCAAATATTTTTCTATGTTTTATTCAAAAGGTTTAAAATTGTAGATTTTGCAATTAGGTCTATTTTTTAACTTTTAGTTAATTTTTGTATATGGTATAAAGTATAGATCTGTCTTTCATTATTTCATTTTGTTCTCATTTGTTCTAGGACCAATTGTTGCAGACTAACCTTTCTTCCAGTGAATTCCTTTGACATCTTTTTTTTTTAATTGTATAGCCCTATCTCTGAGCTTTCTTGTTGCACTGATCAATGCCACCATCACATTGTATTGTTTACTGTATCTTTATAAGTTTTGAAAACAGGTAGTGTTAATTTTCTAATCTCTTTCTTCTCCAATATTGTTTTGGCTCTTCTAGGTCATTTGAAATTTCCTGTGAATTTTAGATTTAGTTTGTCAGTTTCTATGAGAAAGTTTATTGGAATTTTGATTGGTCTTCCATTGAGTCTTCACGTCAATTTGGGGACGTCTTAAAAATATTTTATTCTGATTCATGAGAAGGATATTTCTCTCATTTTATTTAGGTTGTCCTTAATTTATCTTATAAATATTTTAGTTTTTGCTGTACATGTATTTCTCATCTTTAGTCAGATTTATGCTTAAGCATTTCATATTTTTTCTGTTGTAAGTGGTAATATTTTTAAAATTTTAATGATCTTATTGATATTATATAAATACAGTTAATTTTATTTGTATATCAATCTTATATTCTGCATACTTTCTAAACCCATTCATTAGTTATAGTAAGTTTTTTCAAGTTTTCATCATATTTTTACATGATCACTTCATCTGTAAAAATAGTAAACATTTACTTCTCCCTTTTCAGTATACTCGACTTCTATTATTTTCCTTCCCATTTCCCTGGCAAGAATGTCCTGTACAACATTGTATAGATTGCTGAGATGATATCCTTGTCTTATTACTGATTTTAGGGAAAAGGAAAACACATGTCTTTCACTATTAAGTATGATATTGACTATTGGCTTTTTTGTAGATGGCCTTAATCAGTTTGAGAAAGATCTGTTTTATTCCTAATGTTCTGAGAATTGTTATTTGGAATGAATGCTCAATTATGTAAACTCTTTTCCTGAATCTATTGAAACATATGATTGATATTTTTAAATTTCTTAATATAGTGAATGAGTTTGTTTGATTGGTTTCCCATGTTAAACTTAACTTTCATTACTGAAATAAACCCTATTGGTCAGGGTACAGTATCCTTTCCTGCCTTTGATTCTCTAACATTTTATTTAGAAGTTTTGTTTCTATGTTCATGAGGAATATTGGTCTGTAGCTTTCCTTCTTTATCAATGTCTGCATCTGTTTTTTTTTGTATTGCTGTAATGCTGGCCTCATATAATGAAATGGGCTGTAATCCCTCCTATTCAAATTGGTAGAAGAGTTTGTAGAGAAATGGTGTGATTTCTTCTTCAAAACTTTAGAAAATTTACTAAGGAAACCATCTGATTCAAACTACAAATTCAATTTCATAGACAGACACTAGGCTATTCAGTTTCTCAGTTTCTCCTTGTGTGAGGCTGGGTACTTTGTTTTGTTAATGGAATTTGTCCATATAATCTGAGTAGTCAAATTTACTGACATAAAACTTTATAATTTTTCTTAAATACATATTTTTTAATAATGTACCTCTCTCACTCCTAATATTGGTAACTTGGGATTTTTCTCTTTTTCTTTCTAAATGTACATCTGAAGAAAGTATTTATTTTGCTTTCATCTTGAAAAATATTTTTGTGGAGTATGGAATTCTTGACTTGGGCATAAATCTTTCTCTCAGTACCTTAAAGATCTTATTCCTCTGTTTTGTTGCTGGAATAGTTTATGACAACACATCTATTGCCATCTTTATCTTTTGTTTCTTGGTATATAATGTACCTACTTTATCTGACTGCTTTTAATATGTTCCTTTTAGCATGAGTTTTGTGATAGCTGGCTATTCTACATCTGCCACCCCCTGCCCCCAGAAATGCATCCTGGTAACTCTCTCAAGGTTAGTTTTTTTCATGTTTCTTGGGCTTGGAGTATATCGAGATTTTTGGATCAGTGTTTTTTTTTATAATTTTGACTGTCTGCCTTTTTAACTTCAAACATTTGCTCTCTTCCCTCCTGTGTCATTTGCAGATTCCAATTACACATATATTAAGTTGCTTTAACTTGTCCTACAGTTCACCGATGCTCTGTGTGTTGTGGTTTGCTTTTAATCTTAAATTTCAGTTTCCTTTCTGTTTTTCATTTGGGATAGTATTTTTTGCTGTTTTCTAGTTCACCAATCTTTTCTTCTGCAATCTCTATTCTGCCAATAACCCTATATAATCTTTTTTTTTTTTTTTTGGCATGGGCAGGCATTGGGAATCAAACCCAGGTCTCCAGCATGGCAGGCGAGAATTCTGCCACTGAGCCACTGTCATACCACCCTATACAATTAATTTTTATCTCTAAAATTATCATTTTCATCTCTAGAATTTAAATGTGGGTCTTTTTTTTATATATATATATTCCATATCCCTGGTTTATCTTTAAACATGAGTAACTTTTATTTTCCTTATTTTATTGTCTTTGTTTGCTAATTCTAGTATTTGTGATAGCTGTTGTGATGGTTAGGTTCATGTGTCTACTTGACCAGATAATGTGCCCAATTGTCTTATCAAGCAAGCACTGGCCTGTTACTGCAAGGACATTTTGTGGACTTAACTCATCAGTAAATTGATTGCATTTATGGCTGACTGCATCTACAATCACCTAAGGGGAGTTTCTTCAGCAATAAGAGACATTTAATCTAATCAGTTGATGGCTTTAAAGGGAAAAGTCTCAGAGTCACTTATCAGCAGTCAGAAGAGAGAATTTTTATCTCTACTTCAGCTAGCCAGCTTCTCCTGGGGAATTTGTTGAGAACTTTTATCACAGTCTAGTGTTCACAGCCTGCCCTACAGAATTTAAACTCATGTATCTCCACAGTTGCATGAGGCAATTTTATAAAATCTCATAATATTTATAGATATCTCCTTGAGGTTATGTTTCCCTAGAGAACCCTAATATAGTTTTGGTACAATGAGTGGTCCTTGATAAACAGAGTCTTAAAAATGGCATTTCTGAATTGGTTCTGGGGGTTTTGCAATTGGCTTTTGTATTGTTTCTTTCAATGCTGCCAGAATGCAATATACCAGAAATGGAATGCCTTTTATAAAGGGAATCTATTAGGTTGCAAGTTTATAGTTCTAAGGCCATAAGAATGTCCAGACTAAGGCATCCAGATAAAGATACTTTGACTTAAGAAGGGTTGATGTTTGTTACAAGGGAAGGCATACAGCAGGCATCTGATGGTCCTTGTTCCTGGTTCCATTGCTTCCAGCTTCTTATGCCATGGTTTCCTCTCTAAGCAACTGTGGGTCTTCACTTAGCTTTTTTGAACTCTGGGTTCTGCCTTGCTTACCATTTCACGGGAAGCTACATGGCAACATCTGCTGGGCTCCTAAGCAATACTGGAAACTTGCAGGGCAAACTCCATTAGATTTCAGAGTCTCAGAGTCACTTATCCTGGAGGCTTTAAAAAGTGGCAGTCCTCCACTTTACAAGGGTCTATGTGACAGCCTTGCTATCTGCAAATGCTGGTGTGAGGGTTGCATGGATGGATTTTTAGGGAGGACCACTTTTTTTCTTGGCTCCATTGTCTCCAAATATCAGGGCACTGCCATCTCTGGGGCACAAGCCCAACCCATCTAGAACAATGAGGCAATACCCAGACTCCCCGCAATCCCTGTATCATGCATTACACACTCTCCAAAGTCTGGCAATACTCTTCCTAAGCAATGAAGTGGAAGGTCTGACCTCTTCTTCGGGGACAAACTCACCCTCTCCACATGTATGCGTGGGTCTGCTCTTCTGGCCCCAAATTTCCTGGTTCCAGACCTTAGCTTCCATGGTTCTCCCACTGAAGCAATGTTCCCTTCAATTTGTCCCTTTTCTGTCCCTTTTCATCCAGACTGTCAGGTTCTGTTTATACAATTCTCACAAGAAACTTGTCAGTTTTCCATGCAGTATACACGGATTACACCCACCAGATAATAGGACTTTCCCCAAATCTGTTCTGGATAACTTCATCTCTAATCCTGGCTTTTTCTGAAATGGCCAATTGGTTTGGTTAAATCCTCACATGGGGCACTATCCTCTGGAATCCTACTCCATAGAAGCCCAGAATTTTCCAAACTATCAACTTATGTTTTCTTTGTAACCAAAAGTTTAGTTTTCAAGCTTCAAGGAGCAGCCAACCTGTATTTTGCAAATTTGGTTTGGAAATTTCTTCAGCTAAACATCCAAGTTCATCACTGCCAAGTTCTGCTTTCCATCCAATGTTAGCACTTTTGTCAAATTCTCTGCCACTTTAAAACCAGGGTTCTTTTCCTTCTACTGTGCAGTAATACATGAATTATTTCTGTCTAAGTCCTTACCAGTAGTACCTTTAGAGACCATATGTCCAACAACAGTTTCTCTGAAGAAATTCAGGACTTTTCTATCAAATATATAACAATTCTTCCAAAATCTTCCTTTTTCCCATTTTAATAGCTGCCCCCACATGTTTGGCATTTGCAAATGGCAGTACCCTAGTTTTCTGGTAACAAAATCTGACATGACTTTTCTGGGGTGCATACCAGCTTCAAACTGCCACACTTCTCCACTCTGATTAGATTCAATGATACTAATGACTCTACTTTCAATAATCAAGATGGCACTGATAGCCAATGGTGTGAGTTGACAATAGAGATAAGAAAAATATCACCACTGGGTATAGTTTCTCAAATGCCAATAAGAGGCAAAGCTCTGGATGAGAGTGTTTTTCACAACTTACAAGAATTTTGTGGAGTTAAAATATAAAAAATGTTCGCTGGTTGTTCCTAAATATGCTTGATAGAGAAAGGGATGAGCTAAAGGCTTCAAATTTGCAACTTAAGCACCACAGGAAAGATGTAAAGTTTCAATATGTGCCCTGAAAGAAAACCATATTTCCCATAGCTGAAGACTTGAGAGCTCTGAAAATCAGACCCAAAATCTCATTCTGAAAGTGGCAGAATTACAAGGTAGACTAAAATCCCAACTTTACAGGGTATGTATCTTCTGTTAAGGTGAAGGCATTTATTGGAATGGAATGGGATTCTGAAAGTTGAATTGCGTGCACATGTCTGATAATGGTGGCAGTAAGAACATTGAAACCCTAGATTATGGCTGAATCCTTGCCAGATTAACCTGTAACTGTCTGCCCTGAGGAAACAACCACTCAAACTCCAGTCTGCACTGAAGAATCTGTCATCCAGCATCCACCTGAAGAGATTAACCTTACAGTGTCTGATAAACCTGTAACCAACTCCATTGAGGAAACAGTTCTCACTCCTCTGTCTGGACAGATAAATTTTGATTCACCAGATGAAACTGCAAGGGAATGCCCTGAGGCAATTGACTGGAAAGATACTTCTAATTCTTCTCATGACTCTCCCCAACCACCCCTCTTTTTTTCAGGAACTATAATTAGACTGTCCCAACAGGCCCAAAAGAGTGAGATAAACTGTATGCCAAAAGAACTACATGACTTTTTCAACTTTTATAGACAGAAATCAGAGTATATGTGTGGAAAGGGATATTAAGTATGTGGGATAATGGTGGTACGAATATAAAGTTGGATCAGACTGAATTTATTGATATGGGCCAACTAAACAGAGACTCTAGGTTCAGCGTTGTATCTTGAAGAGTTAGAAAGAGCATTAGTAGTTTGTTTGGGTGGTTGGTTGAAGCATGGACCAAAAGCTGGCCAACATTACTTGAAGTGAATAGTCAAGAACTGCCATGGTTTAATGTAGATGAGGGAATCCAAAGGGTTGGAGAGATTAGTATATTAGCATGGATTTACCATATAAGACCAGCCCATCCACCTCAGGAATGTCCAGAGGATTCATCTTTTAGCAGGAGTGAGAGGAATAAATTTTTAAGACTAACTCTATCATCTCTGAAGAACTCCGTGGTTGCTCTAATGTGTAGGTCAGATATTACAGTGGGAACTGCTGTCATGGAACTGGAATCCTTAAACACAATGAGGATGATCAGATTTTGACATGACAAAAGCCAAGTGGTAGCACTTAATTGCCAAAGACAAGGTGGGTATGGCTACTATAAGGGACAGCAGACTCAAAGGAGCAGTCCAAATAATCTGACTCACAGAGACTTATGGTGCTGGCTAGTAAATTATGGAGTAGCATGAAGTAACACAGATGACAATCCACTAAATATTTATTTGATCTGTATAGTCAGAAGACTTCTAGGTCAGGTAAACAAAAATCTACCTTGAATTACAAAAATGAAGGGTCATAACTGCTAAATCAATTCCCAGATTTGAGACAATGTACAGACCCTGAGGCCTTGAATGAGAGGGAAGGCCATGTCCCCTTGGGAATGAATGCTGCCAAAAATTTATATTGTTGATCTTCCTCTCAGCCTTCCTCAAAAAGCCTTTTACCAGAGTAACTTTGTTGGAGGAAAGGGAACCATAGATAGTTAGGGGGGCTATTAGACATTGGCTCAGAAGTGATGTTAATTCCAGGAAATCCAAAGTGTCATGCTGTTCTATCAGTCTGAGTAGGGGCTTATGAAGATCAGGTGATTGATGGAGTCTTAGCTTAGATCCATCTCACAGTGAATCCAGTGTGTCTCTGGACTCATTCTATCATTTCCCTAGTTCTGTATGCATAATTGGAATACACATACTCAGTAACTGGCAGAATCCCCACATTGATTCTCTAACTCATGGAGTGAGGGCCATTATGGTAGAAAAGGCCAAGTGGAAGCCACAAGAACTTCCCCTACCTAGAAAAATTGTACACCAACAGCAATGCTGGATTCCTGGAGGGATTTCAGACATTAGTACCACAATCAAAGACCTGAAGGATGCAGAAGTGGTGATTCCCACCATATCCCCATTTAACACTCTTATTTTGCCTATGCAGAAAACTGATGGAATTTTGGAGGATGAAAGTGGATTATCATAAACTTAACCAGGTGATGATTCCAACTGCAACTGCTACTCCAGATGTGGTCTTGTGGCTTGAGCAAATCAATACATCCCCTAGTACTTGGCAAATACTTTTATCTCGATAGCTGTTAGTAAGGACCACCAGAAACAGTGCACTTTCAGCTGGCAAGTCTTTACTCTCCTACCTCAGGGGTAAATCAGCTCTCTAGCCCTATGTCATAAACTTGTCTGCAGGGAACTTGATTGTCTCTCCCTCCCATGTGATATCACATTGGCCCATTGTATTGATGATATCATGTTGATTGGACTAATTTGCAAGAAGTCATACTACTCTAGATTTATTGGTAAGGCATTTGGTATCAGAGGATATAAGATAAATCCAACAAAAATACAGGGATCTTCTACCTCAGTAAAATTTCTAGGCATCCAGTGATGTGGGGCATTTTGAGGTAGCCCTTCTAAGGTGAAGGATGCTGTTGCATCTGGCCCCTCCTATGACCAAAAGAGAGTCACAATGCCTAGTGGGTCTCCTTGGATTTTGGAGGCAATATATTCCTAATTTGGGGGTACTACTCCAGCCCACTTACAGAGTAACCAGAAGAATCGCAATTTTTGAGTAGGCACAGGAAGATGGCAGATTCACTTTTGTAATTTACTTACCAAAAAGATTTTCAGAAAAGGAAAAAGAAAGCAAAATATTAATACCAAGATGTAGAAGAACTCCAAATTGGAATAAAATAGAATACAAATCTGACTCTAATTTTATACTGTGAAACTACAGAAGTCAAAAGACAAAAGAAATTCCTTAAAATGACCAGCAGAGACAGATTACATTAAAAAAATGATAAATTTCTCCTCAAAAACAAGAGAAAAAGAAGACAATAGTATATATGTTTACAGTGTTAATGAAAAAGATCAGTCAATGTAGAATTTCTACTTATCTAAACTATCCTGTAGTTTAGAGGGAATTGAATACAATTTGAAAGAAAGAGTTTTTCTGTGACATTATCACTAAGAAAAAATGAAAGACTAAAAGAGAAGTGAAGCGATATAAGATACAAAGTGGCTCAAACTCATAATCCTATCAATAAGCATTTATTGTAAAAAACTATTGTCTATCCATCTATCTGTCATAAAAGTACTAATATACTCTAAATATATATCACTATATATCATAAATAATATAAAATATAAATGTTAAAATATTGTATATATATTTGTAGCTGGGAAAACTAAAAAAATAGAATATTATGTAATAATAATGTGAAGATAAGCTAGGATAGTTAGTATGATTTGAGGTCAAATGTCTAAGTTTCTTAGAGGGAAGACAGAGATATTGATTAATTACCAGTGTTTCATAATCAAATGGATTATCTGGTCTTTATTTTTTATTACGATTGACATCTACAAGTCACATATGCAATTCTATTGAAGTGATTGATGGTAATTTAACAATTACATACATGTAAAATATGGCTTTCCTAATCCAAATTACAGTTTTGTTTCACATAGCCAGAATTACATAGTATGAGCATCTAATATTCCTGCAAAGTCGTTTGTTTTCCTTAGAGTGTTTTCCTTTAATTCATGTAGTACATGTAGTTGCAGACCACTCTAAAACTATTACAAAAATAATATAAAAGAATTTCAAAATAAACATTGTATTTTTGGTATCGTGTCCTCTTAAAAATATTTGTCCTCATATCCCTGTAAAATGTATCAATGCAACATGTCTTTACTTCAGTATAGTTCATACAGACAGGTCAGAAAGCAAATAAACATCCAGATTGGCAGGGTTACTATTACACAGGGAAGAAAAGTATTACAGTGGTAAGAACAATGGGGCGAGAATTTTAAAAAATGGCTCAGACCATAGTCAACTTAAAAAAAAAAATGGTGTGCACATTGTAATCTAAATATCCCTTTAATAATGTTTTGATAAAACCCAAGAACTGTAATTTAGCATCAGACAGTGATTTTAATTTAATCATTTCTTTTTCTACAAATCTAAATGTATTATACTTATGTTTATTTTAAATAAGTAAGTTTAGCTTATACTCTCTTCAAGAACCCATCGCCTGAGGATTTAAGATCATAAAGTAATGAAACATATAGATCATTTGTGACAGTAAGAAAAATCCTCGAATTAAATCTCAGATTGCCTTCTTCTGCCCTAGTCTGCAAGCAAAGAACATTTATAGAGCCTTTATTCATTAAAGAGTGAGACAATGAGACAGAGTGAGAAAGAGAGAGAGCGAGAGTGAGAGAGAGAGAGAGAGAGAGAAAGAGAGAGAATCTCTCTTTAGGATAGTGAAGATTTTTTTCTTGTATTAATGTTTGTGAAATCAAACTCTTAGAAGAATTTGTGTTTATTATGCTAGCATATTATTAATTTTACTCTTTACATTCTAGTGCCCATTCTTTTAATAATAAGAAATCTATTGGCAACTTACCAATTATTATATTTTAAACATTATAATTCTTAAAGCAATAAAATACATTCAAATTATGATATTGGAAGTATAATTGTCCTAATCTGAAATTAAAAACAAGAAAGCTAAAATGGTTTCATTTATTTATCAATAGGCATTAATATGGATATCAGAACAAATCTTTCTGTTACCATCCAGCTACTTAATCCTTGAAAACTATTTAATATCTCTAGGCCATATTTTGAAATTTGTAAAATAAGATGATTAAGTGATTCTTATGCTATCTTGAATGTATTTTTTGAGCGCTTCATGAATTTCAACCATTCAATTATATCTATGGGGGAATAAACCTAGTAAAGTCCAATTTTATTTTTATTTTGCAAAAAGTACACAGTTTAAACTTTTAAAACATATTCCCAATTTAAGCTGCAAATTTTGCATGCAAAATGTCTGTAAGACAGTTTTCAAAAACTGACTGCAGTGGCCATGGATAAATGTAACTCACTTCATGACTTCCAATGCCAGGAGCAACCTGAGGACAAATTCCAGTCACTTCTTGGTCTCTGTGTTACTGAACTCTTATAAAGTTGATCAACAGAAAAAAAAAATACTCTTCATGTATTAAAGAATCATTTCACACATGTGGCATTATTTAAACACCCATAATTTTATACTTCCTTTGCCCCATCTTTGTATAATTTTTATTACATTTGTATCATCAAGATACTTTCCCAACAATGCTTTAGGTACCATGACTGATTGTTTCCCTCCTCATTTTTTTCTAAGGGAAATGAGATGCAATTTGGAAATCTTCTGTACTGGTTTGAAACTGTTTCATACCCCAGAAAAGCTATTTTCTTCTAATTCATCCTTGCGTGTGCAGACCTACTGTGAGTAGGACCTTTTGATTAGATTGTTTCCATGGAGATGTGACCCACACAATTCAAGGTGGGTATTTCTCCTCTTTACTTGAGTCCATTGTGAGTGGATAAAAAGAGAGTAAAAGCTGAAAGAGCCCACAAATTTTTAGAGAGGAAAGAAGCACCCAGAGACATTTTGGAGAGAACCTATACAGAGCCCAGAAAGAGAGAGAGAAAAACACCCCAGAGATGATAAGGGTGGACCCCCAGGACACAGAGAGCTCAGAGAAGAGTCCTGGAGGAGCAAGCATGGACCCATAGAAGCTTAGAGACAAAGCCACTGGAATCAGAAGCTAAAAGCAATGCAACCCAAGAGAGAAGGGCCAGCAGGCATTGCCACATGCCTTCCCATGTAACAGAGGACCCCCAGATGCCATCAGGCTTTCTTCAGTGAAGATATCCTCTTGGTGATTTTCATGACCTTAAAATTGTAACTTGTAAGTTAATAAATCCCCATTGAAAAATCCAAACCATTTCTGTTCTTTTGCATTCTGGCAGCATTTAGCAAACCAAAACACCTTCCCTCGATGTAGATTCCATTTCAACAGTGTGTGTAATAGAAAATAAGACAACACATTCTGGAAGATTTGGAATGATTAAAGTCACTTTTTAAACTGAATAAACTAGCAGAGTAGCTGAACAAAGATAAAATATCTTCTCACAAGTAAAATAATATATATTTATGTATATCTTTAATTCCATACACAATTGAAATGAAAATATATGTGTGACCTGTGAGCATACAAAGAGAGATGTAGCAATTGTTAATAGATTACTGTTCTTAACAGAATGAGCATCAGTCAGCAGTGGAGAACTAGTCTATATATCTATCTGTCTACACATACATATTTGTTTTGTATGCTGTATCGGAGAGTCACATTTCATTATTTCTTCCATGTGAGCATCCAATTATTGCAGCACCATTTGTTGAATTTTTGTTTGTTTGAGTTTTGTTTGTTTTGCTCGTTTGTTTTTGGGAAATGCTTGGACCGGAAATTGAACCCGGGTCTCCCGAATGGCAGCGAAAATTCTATCACTGAACTACCATTGCACACCTTTAGTTTTTATATTTTTAAGCAACAAATTTAGGCAGAACTAAATATCAATATAAGGAAGCTTGTATTCTCTAAGCTCTGGGGTAGAGATCTCAAATCATTTTTCAGTCTGGGTCTCAAAGGAATAGGAGAAATTTGATTTTGAAAATGTATTTTGAAATATTGCCAGTATTTTCCAGTCACAGAGTGTGACCATTTCCATTCCTCTCGGTCCTACAGGAACTTAGTGGATGTTGAAGGAACATATCCTAGTGTAATGATCCTCTCTGTGTGACACACTGGTTCACAAGGGGCTTTCTGTTATGCATGCAGTTATTAGAAGATGCATACATGGTAACTATTATTCTGAATGAATGGAAAAATCATGCCGCTCAAATCATAAGGTCCTCAGCTTCTAATTAATTAGGGAAACTCACCAGTTCTATTTCACATTCCTGAAATATATAATAGACATGCATGATCTTCCAAAGATAAAAGAAAAACAGATCATTATAGCCAAAATGCCTGGAAACCAACCAAACTCCATCCTCATTCAGAGCTAAGTAATGCAAATAATATACCTAAATGTGTTAGATTCTACAGAAAATAAATAATGGAAGTAACACTGTAATCATATTATTAATTTACACTGCTCCTCTCAAAACAGAATCTGGGATACTATGTGAGGAACAAATAAAAATTATACCAATCTGGGCTCTTTGCCCAGAAATACAACCACGCAAAAATATACATAACTAAAGGAGAAAAAAATAATCTAGTCCAAGGAAATGACACTTGAAGAGGGGAAAAAAAAACAGCAATGTTCTACTGAATTTAAAAAGGAAAATGGTGTAATTGAAGCAGCCAGTAAACCTGATAGAATGCATTTTTGTATCGGTAAGAGATAAGGTTACTTAAATAGAAAAATAAGAGTTTCCATGATGAAAATAAACTAAAAAAAAAAAGACTATTTAGTGGTCAAAATAAAAGTTTTTTTGTTCAAAAAAGTATCAAAAAGTGAGCAAGAATCCCTGATTCCTGGTCTCATTTTCCAGATGAAATAGACCCTGGCCTATTATATGGAAAAGCTTGAGAAGCAGCTCTTCCCAGAGCGCTAGTCAATACATGTCCTGAGAGTTGTGGGCCTTTTTTGTGCCTGAATTCAGTCAGTAAGACTGAACATGCCCTTGCCTGGGTGAGGCATATGTGAGATTCACAGCATGATAACAAGAACCTTTTGCTGACTTAGGTGAATAACATATGAGTCTCAAGTTTGAGCAAACTTTGTAACCAACAATATGATTTTATTAAAATTATATTTTATAAAATTATAAAATTAAACTTCAGGATCTTGACAGTCTCTTAATGTAGTCAAATAATTTATTCTATCCCTTCTTCTCATTGATATCCCTATATGGCACAGACAATGAAGTAGCAAAGGCATCTCTACCTGGAAAGAAGAATATTGATCCACTTATCAATCTCTCCTTGGAATCCAACATACATGTGAACCTACCTAACTTATGCCTCTGTAAGCACATTCACTACAAGAGACTGTTACTCTACAGCTAATGAGAAAGTCTCTAGTCTATTCTGTTATGATGAAAAAAAGAATATCGAAGGCTACCAAAGGCATTAAACCCACTCCTGATCACCATTCTTTCTCTTGCATTTTTGGAGACCAAAAAGTCTAGCCAAAAGAAGTGTTCAGGGAGAAGGATATGGGTTGTGTGACATTTTGATGCCTGGGGACAGAATTATCTGAAGATGAGTTCAAAAAATAGTTAATAAATGACTAAAAGGCAGCAGCAAAACCAGGTAAAACCACTACTTTTGTCACTGAATACAAAGAGAGTTTTACAGGTAAAAGGATCACATCAACACTGTCAAATATTGTACAAAATTAACATAGACGTGCTTCAGTGGGCACTGGATGTAGATTAATAAATCATTTGATTTGAAAATCTTAGGAAAGCATTGACAGCAGAAAGCTGAGGATGTTAAATGAAACTGCAATGGGTTAAGGAGTAAACAGGAAATGACTGAGTGGTGATAGATTACTCCGGTAATCACTGCTTCTATGGAGGAAAAGAGGGAAAGCACTGTGGTGAAATGTGGAGCTAAGGCTGTTAGTGTTTGCTTGCCACATTAAGCATAAGGGATCTGGATATGTTTAAACACTTTAAAAGAAAAGCCTAGCAGAGGAAACATTGATGTTAGAAAAGATGAAATAAATATTTGTTAAGGTTCCTGAGATGGGAATGAAGGAAATATAGGTAGAATGATCCTTTAGGAAGAGGTTATAAGATTGAGGAAATGAAGACAGTTAAATTGGTGTAAATCAGAAAAGGGCTCTTTCTTGAACCCTAATGAATCCTAATGTCTTTATAACATAGGAAATGCCTCATTTGCTGGTCAAATGTGAGGATATGCTGGAGGAGGGTCTTTGTGGAAAAATAGAAGCACGGTGAAACAAAACCAAAGATGAACTAAAGAGGAGGCTGACCAGGAAATAGAGGATTTGAACATGGTTTTGGAATCCAATTTGAGATTAGGAACCATAGATTTGTAAATGGATCCCACCTGTGACTTGGGGTGCTTTGTACAGACCACATGAGAAAGTTCAAGTATAGATGCTGGGTCGAGGGAATGTTGATCACATTAAGGGTTGGGGAAGAAAAAGACGAAGCTAGACCAGGCTGTTGATTATATTAGCAAGAGTGGGGTTGAATCTAAGTATAGGATTTGCTTTACATGAGCAAAGAGATGAAGATGTGAGGAGCTAGAATATATGGTATAATTATGATAGATACAGAGATAGATATAGAAATGAATGACTCAGAGAGCTATTGTACTGGGAGGAGTTGAATGAGAAAATGAAGCTTAGAGAATTGCTTTCGTCCATCCAGTGATTTGAATAAAATAGTTTAAAGCTCTTAGGGGAAGTTAAAGAAGAATACTGAAGAGCAGTTGAAGGATAGAGGAGGACCATTTGGAAACACCAAGTTTTAAAGTGCCAGGTAGATAAAGTAAGAAGTAAATTTATATAGAATGGTTTCAGTGTTAATGAGGGCAAAAGCCAAAAATAGTTAAAGAGCAAATGAGAAGTTAAATTATTCTTTGTAGGGTGGGCCACGGTGGCTCAGCAGGCAAGAATGCTTGCCTGCCATGCCAGAGGACCAGGGTTCGGTTCCCGGTGCCTGCCCGTGTAAAAAAAAAAAAATATATATATATATTCCTTGTAGGAAAGGGTGCAAAATGGAAAGATTATTTACGGGGATGGATAGTCTCAGCCTCCAGGAAGATCATCAAATAGTGGAAGTGACAGAGGAATATTTAGAAGAGAGATAATAAAATGACGGGACAAAATCAAAGGGAAGAAGTAGCATTTAAAGGAGGAGGTGTGTTCTTCCAACATGATCTCAAAGGAGTTGGAAAGATTTCCTCCATTTCTTTAAACAGTACACACCTCTTATTATCTCTACTGAACTTTTGGGGCTTTAGAACATATTTTCATATGGTATCACTTGCATTGCTTTCTTTAACCTTCTGTATATACATAACTTATCTCTCTTTTCTAATTGTGGGAAGCATCTCAGGATGCATGAATAATTTTTTTAATGTACAAAGTATCTAGTATAGTGCCTTCACATAAATTAATAATATGCCGGGATTAATTTGGTCCATAGAATCAAAAATAAATATTAAAAATGCATATTTGTTGAATACATTTTGATCTATATGCTTTAAGTATGAAAATTCAAATAACTGGTTTAATAAATCAAAAATATATAAGCACTGTGTTAGTTTCTTTTTGAAATAACCACCTCAGGCCCAATATGTACCTTAGAATAAATTATGTGAAGTTTCTGCTTTCTGCTTTCCATCTTTAGAAAGCAAAAAAAAAAAAAAAATCTGCTTTTTTTTTTAGGGTGTCTATTTCTTAGAGATTTGCTATTACCTTCATTTTTAAAATGAGAATTTTCCTTAATATGACAAGAATGGCAATAATCTCACTGTTGAAAACCTTCCATCAAGTCTCTCAAGGATTAAATGTTCTAATGGCAGGATATCTGTGGCAGAATATATCCATATAGAAGTGATTCGTTTCAACAAACAATATATTAGTAAAGTTAGCATATTTTGCCTTTGCTTTAAATTATAGTCATCTAATACTTTGTAGACAAAACTGCTTCTCTACCGCTCAATATCACAGGCAACTCTGGTGACCCTTATACCAGCTTCACAATTCTCAAGGAAAGTAGGAGGCATGAGCATGACACTCCAAAGTTGATATTTTTCATGACAGTTATGATAAATTCCAACTGCTGTTTTATACACTTTAACTTTATTTGTGTGCATGAATACTAAAACTATTCTTTTAAGGTTCAGATTTTTGCTCTCTGAAAGCTGATGTGTATGTGTGAGTACATAAGTGGCTCTTTCTTTTTTCTTTAGCATTTGCCTTTAGTCGCCTTTACAAACAAATTCCATATGCAAATGCTTACGATGCCAGAGAAGTAGCATAATTGGGAAAACAGTTTGAGTTAGCTCAGTACAGAGGAGTCTGTGCCTTCATTTTCTCCCTTCATGTCCTGCAAACATGTTCTGTCATAGCATGGCTCATGCCCTGTCATATTTTGTACAGATCCCATAGCCTTCCATTCACATACAATTTTATGAAACTTTCTTTTTGCTAATAAAGACTCACATTCAAATATTTCCTAGTCACTCCAACCCAACATAAAATTTCTATCTTACAACCAATTCAAAGTCCCATCGCTCTCCACCACTCCAGCTGCGGCTTAACTCAGACATCAGGAGTCTGAAATAGTGTCTAGTCTATAATTTTTTTCTCCTTGTCTGTTTGCTGCTTCTGGCTGCTCCAGAATCTATTTGGAGGGTGGTGCTTGGAGGAAGGAGAATGTTACATACAGGAAAACAAGTTTGTGTTTTGTTTTTTTTTTTCACTTAGCTGTAGGATTCTCTCAATTCCGTTTGCAGTTTTCTCCTGGCACAGCATCTGGACTGTGTCAGTTTGTGGGAATATTCTCCAGCTGCAGTCTTCATATCAACTTTCCCCAGGACATGGATAATGGATTTCCTGAGTCCATCACAACTCCTCATCTTCTGCCTCCTGCAATTTATCCTCCAGTCTCTTGCAGCTGGGTTCCACTTGCCTTGTTAGAGCTCCTTCAAGGGCATCCACTTCATGCCACCTTCTACTGCATCCATGTGGCCCATAGGACCCTCACTCATTCTTTCCACGTGTAGTCTAGGAAACACAGACTGTCCTATAGCCTCCGCTTCTTTACTGCTCAATACCGCAGGCAACTCCAGTGAACCTCATACACCCTCACAATTCTCAAGGAAACGGGCAGCCCTGAGCATGAGACTCCAAATTTATGCCACTTACCCTCGCCTCCACTCTTCAAGCCTTTCCCAGCATTTTCTGTGGTGAACCTTTGAATTTCCACCGCTCAGCAAATTTTATTCTGTCGGTCGTGTTGTTGGCCATGGTGGTGGCACTACCAGCTTATAGTTGATATATTATATAAATGCTATCCCTTTTATCTACAATTGTCCTGAGATAGAGAGTTGATTGTTCCCTCATTTGTCCATTCACTCAGTGAATATTTATTAAGAGCTTACTGTATTCAAGGCATTTTTCTAGGCATGGGAATAGAGCAGTGAACCAAACAAAATCAATATTTTTCTCCTGCAGTTGAAATTATCTTCTAGCTGGGTGGGGTGCCAGTTTGAAAGGATTATGTACCCTAGAAAAGCCATGTTTTAATCCTGATCCATCTTGGGGAGGTTACTGTAGGTTGAAATTTGATTAGATTATCTCCACGGAGATGTAATGTGCACAATTGTGGGTATTAACATTTTATTAGAAGGAGATGTGACTGCACCAACTCCATGTGGGTCTTGATTAGCTTACTGGAATCTTTTAAAAGGGGAAACATTTTGGACAAAGCTTGAGAGTCATTAGAACCACAAAAACCCATACAGTCAGAGACCTTTGGAGATAAAGAAGGAAAATGCCTCTGGGAGAACTTCATGAAACAAGAAGCCTGGAGAGAAAGTTAGCAGATGTTGCCATGTTCACTATGTGCCTTTCCAGCTGAGAGAGAAATCCCGAACTCCATCAGCCTTTCTTGAGTGAAGGTAATCTCCTGTTGTTGCCTCAAGTTGGACATTTTTATAGACTTGCTTTAATTTGGACATTTGCACGGCTTAGAACTATAAACTTGCTACTTGATAAATTCCCCTTTTAAAAAGCCGTTCTGTTTCTGGTGCATCACATTCTGGCAGCTAGCCAACTAGAATAGTGGGGAAGATGAAAAAATATGTAAGATGACATGGTCAGTGCTATGAAGAAGAAATAATAGAAGATAGAAAGTAGATGGTGACCTTGGGAGGTATATTATAATAGGATTTTCAGGGAAGATTTCACTGATGAGGTAACCTTTGAAGAACAATCTGAAGGAAGTGAGGGAAGGAATCATACAGTAGATTAAAGTGTATTTCTTCTGAATACAGTGACATATTTCAGTAACAGCTAGAAGGAAATTGTGGGAGCTAAGGGTGGGGAGATGGGGGAGAGTGAATGTATGTTTATGCACTAGAGTGATTATTTGTGATTGCTTGACACAAGAGAATGTTCAAGATCATTGTCATTTTCCTAGAGAATGCTATATAATCATTCAAAACAAACTCTTGCAAATTAGGGGGAAAAAACAACTTACATTGGAAAAATGTTGGTGAGCTTTTGTATCATAATTTGAAGCATTTATCAAATCAGTAAAAAGAGAAACCTATTTGTTCTTTAATTAAAAATAATGTATTTTTATTATGCCAGCAAACTTTTAACCAAAATGCATATGAATAGAATAGATGTAAGCAGAAAATAGAAAATCAACATCAGTGACAGCCGATCTAGTAAAAATTGTTTTTTCAATAAATAAGAGCTTGAAATAAAAATAGAAAATGAAATCCAGAATTCTACATGGCCTAATTCCATGCTGTCTTAGTGGTGCACACTCATATAACCATTGACAACATACACATATTCTGAAGTTGTATTTAAAATAAAAAATATATATAAAAATGAAATGGATTTTCATATAGAAAGTTCTCTTTTCCAAAATAATTAAATTATTCTGAATGCAACAGCATTTCACAATTACTTGAACAAGGAGTATTACCTGCTCTACTGCAAAATAGCCCTAGGGTTTTCTATCAGGGAATATATAAGCCCATTAAATACCTATGATTGTTTGATTATTAAATACTTGACCTATATTTCTGAGAAACAAGAATAAGGTAACTATCTGCCAAAGTAATTTTATATGTTCAAAATAGAAACTATATTTCAGAGAATCTGTTAAGTCATAAGAACCTGGTTAGACAATGACTCAATTTATCTACTGTGACAATCAAGCTTCTGTAATTTGAAAACAGAAGCAGATACTGAAAATGTGCGTTGTTTCATAATGACTTAATAGAAAAGGAGAAGCAATTCTTTCTCAGAAATTGTGATATCTATCATTCAGATAAAAAGTTTATTAACTCCATAACTTTCTCATCCAGAAGTCACAAGAGAGAAGGATTTGTAGTAACATGCAATGTATTATCCTTTATTACATACCCATTAAACAAATTTTATTAAAAGTTAATTTTATATTAGATGAATTACTGTGTTAACCAGAATAAATGTAGGGAAAAAGTTTTACCATTATTATTATTATTTTATTTTGACAAAAGTAGAAGGCTTCTATGTGATATTCCATTCATTTTCTCATATTTTTTAATATGTGAGGTACAAAAGATGATTCTTTAAAAAAAATGTCAAACTTGATAATAAATGACTGCAAGGAGATCAGATGGAAAGAGGCATTAGAAAAATGCACACTGCTAGTTACCTCCGAATCACTTCATTAAAGGAATAGACCTCAAATTATATATATATATATATTTTTTTTTTTTTTTCAAAACAAAACCTGCAGTTACATAGTTGAGAAGCAAAGTATTGAAGGAACTATGGCCATAGTCCTTGGAAACTGAAATAGGTAAATTAAATCACAATTCTAAAATAGGTAGTATTTTGTAACCCCTCTCCTCTCATCCCCTGCATCACCATCACCAAGCTAAAATGGAACTAAAATCAGAGTGTAGCTAATCTTTGAAGTCTTTATTCAAGAAACCGCATTGTTTAGGAGTCCTTGCCAGGGAGCCCCACCACTTGGATGAAAATCTGAGCTTTATACCGTGTTACCATGCACAGCATGTGTGGCCTGGACAAGTGGACAATTACAGTTTTCATAGCAGAGAGTACTGAGAGGATTAAGGATTAAATGAGTTTATGCAGACATTGCAATAGCATGTAATCTACTAGACTCCCTTTGTGAAGCTTAATTAGATATTTTGTGTAAACCAAGGGTTGCAGTGAAACTTCTATTTACAAACTCACTAGCCTTCTCTGCATCTCCATCCTTTCGATCTTTGCATCAGCATTTCTTGGTCTGGATGGTGTGGCACAGAACCCTGGTGATTTGTATTTCCTGTGTTCTCTGGCCTCCTCCCCTGTGATAAGGGCCAGTACCAATTCCTCCAAAGCTACCAGTTCACTCAAGTCAGGGTCACTTTCTCCCAGGTATACAGAAGTTACTGGTGAAGGGGACTCTTCCTGGGCATGAAGGGTTAAAAAAAAAGGGGGGGATTTCAGAATTAGGGATTGCTGTGATAATGAAGTAGAACTGAAGTTGGCTGGCACAGAGAAGGAGGACTACTTCAACTGTAAACTGTAGCTTAAGTTCCTTAAATGACAGAAATGAGATGAAAATGCTAGAAGGTATTTTGGGATAAGTTTGTAAAAGAAAACTGCCATTTGTTGTTTTTGTTGTCACTATTATAGTTTGCCTTGTGTTTTTTTTTTAACCTTATTTAATAAAGAGTTAAAGATAAAGAAAGACATTTTAACGAAATAACTCACATACAACCACATCAGCAAGATTTTCAAGAATATACTTATATTTCATGAATATTCTTATTCATATGCTATTCAGATATTTGTCCAATAATTTCAGACTGTCAAGACAAGCAGAGGGAAAATTTGTTAGGAGAGGAAGGTAACTCTAAGAGAAAAGGATCAAAAATTTTCTCAATATCATAATAAATGCCTACATTTGGACAGTCCTATTAATAATGAAAAAGAGAAAACTAACGTAGAAGTGTTTCTATATTTAATGAAGGTGAAACAATTCCTTAAATGCTACCCTGAGTTCTGTGAGGGTAGCTGTTTATCCTCAGGCGCCTCTCTTTATTGTGGGAGACTGATTTAGGCTGTCTCCCTAATTGCTCTTGGAATCAACGAGAATAGATATTTTGTTTATTTTCTTTTAGATTTTACATATATTTTAATCCATAAAATATGATATTAAAATGCAAGACTAGAATGTGAATAAACTTGTAATTATTAAACTACTTATTACTAATGTAGGTTTGTGTTTTGAAGTTGACCAAGGGTTATGGATTGAATTGTGTCTACCATAATGATGTCTCCATGTACTAATACCCAATCCCATGAAAGATACCCTATTTTGAAGTAGGATTTTTATAGATGTTATTAGTTAAGATAAAGACAAATTGGATTGGGGTGGGTCCTTATCAAATATGACTGATGTCCTTCTAAAAAGAGGAATTTTGGACACAGATGTACAGAGCAAGAAAGGATATGGCCCGGTTGCAGAAGCAGAGGTTGATTTATGCTACAAGCCAAAGAATGCCAAGGATTTTGAGTAAGCCACACGAGAACATTAAGGACTTAAGAGGAAGCATGACCCTGCTAACACCTGCTAGATTTCGAACATCCAGCCTCCAGAACTGTCAGACAATGAAGTTCTGTTGCTTTATGCTGCCAGATTCATAATACTTTGTTACAGAAGCCTTAGCAAACTAAGACACACAGGAATCAATTGGATCAAATAAAAATTCATATTAAACTAGAAACTGTCATTTCCATTATTTTTCTTCAAAAATAGAGAAAAATTTTAAAGGAGAGGTTAGTACTTTGATGTCATTGCAGCATACAAATATTTGGAGTTTTGAGAATAATCTGACAGAAGAAAATAAGCAAGATATTGAGGAGAGTACAAACACAGAAAGATTGTACTTCCTTGATTCAGACCATTAACTGAAAATAAGAAAATGAGCAGTAAATATTTGGATGACTTATTTAGTTAGCTGCTGTATGTTCTGCACATATGAGAGGACAAACACATACAGAGCTCCATGCTTTAATTTAATTAATATGCCAGGGATACCCAAACTGTTTGGTTCATGGCAGAATTAGTGTTTTATTACTTTTTTCCACAGCATTTCTAGGCCAAATACGTATTAGTTCTGTTCGTTAAAAATGAGGTGTAAACAACTAGTAGACTGTAGGGATTCTAACAAATGTCCCTGAGTTTCTGTCAAAACTTAAAACTTCCTGGGGTACCCCCGATCCCATGAGTTCACTGTGATGCACCAGGGTATATGGAGCTGGAGAACTGCAAGTGCAGTTTACCTCTAGAAGCATATTCAGATAGATGAATGCAATGGCCTCATTGTTCCACTTTGTGGATCTGAACATTTATCTCCTCATGCATTTTTACACCCAATGATCAGACAAATACGTTCGCATCATGCTTTTCCTTTGCAGCAGACGCTATAATGGCTCCCCAGTGCTTCTGTTATCCCTTCCACTGGATTGCCCCTAGCCCGCCTGAATGTGTTCCCAAAGCTTGCTTTTACATACCTTACCTCCAGTCAGGCTGCCGTCCTACTTGTCGCCCAAGCACTCTTTCATTATCTGCAACTTTCCTCCCTAGAGCATGGTTCTCTATCTGTCCTTCCCAGTCACATAATAGCAAGTCTAATGTCAAGGTCAGGTTCTAACTTATCTGGAGATCTTATTTGCCTAAACTCTTCTAATATCTACTGTCTGTATGAGGAAAAAATTAGCTTTAGTGTCTTTTGTTATTATATACTAAATGTTCCTAATTATTAATAGTTTCAAGAAGTTATTTTGCATTTAACATATTAAAGGATAAATATGGCCCTATGCATGTACAAAATTCCAAATAAATTTTGAATTGATAATTTTTTTTTTTAATCTTTGCATTCAGTATACCTACGTATAAGCAAACCGGTTTTGGAGTTCATTATGATAGGAAAACAATGGAAATAAGTTGCATTTGAAATGAAAAGACTTATTTTATAGTTTGGGACCCTGATAACCAGATCTGATTTCCTTTCTGATTTTGAATACCACAAATGAGGAATAATAATCATCTGCATCTGTTCAACACTTAAAATTTACAAAGCACTTTCAATGACATTTCATGGGGTTCTGAGTATTACATAAAAAGCCATCTAAAGCAAGAATTATAATTTCCTTTTGGCATCAGAGCAAAGATTCTTGGTACCATTTTAATATCCAGGTACATGAATTCAAGACTCTAGTTCTTTGTAAACTCACACAGATTATAAGTACAAGAGCCAGGAGTGAAATGCTGATTGCTGAGTCATAGCTGGACGGTCTAGCCACGATGCCACAAAGTCTGACGTTTCCGAAAGACAGATTCTACTTCCCTGATAAGTGAAAATAAGAAAATAAGCAGTAAATATTTGGATGACTTGTTTACTAAACTGCATTCTATATGTTCTGCATGTCTGGGGAAATTTTCTGATTTAGTGAAATGTTTGCCATCATATTTATAAGAAGGCAGTCACTGTTTCTTTAGAACCAATAAATAAGTTATCTGATACTACAACCCTAGAGCTGTTTTTATTTTTCTAATCTTGGATCGCAATAGCCAGCTAGGTTGTTCCCTATTATACAATTATCTTACATGTAATATATATTGCTCTCTAAACAGTTGTACAGATTTTTGGCTTTAATAGTTGCCAGAAATAAATGTTATGGCAAAATTTCAGGACTTGGCAACTGAAGCAGCAATATTAGTTAGATGCCTAGGACAAAATCAGGGTCATTGACACTGTGAGTGGTATTTGTGCAAGGAAACTTCCTGATTCTTCCAGCCATAATTTCTGGAGTCTGAATTATTACATCTAGTGTATTTGTTTAAGAAGGCTCAGCTCCATGCAAGTATTTTTTATAACACAAAATTTAAACCAACAAAAAATGTAGTCCTTTTTCCTAGAAAAATTATCATTTTCCTTGATATATTTTCCTCTATTGTCTAGAATGTTTTATTCATAGATTGTATCATCTAGAAATAAGAAGGCTATGCAATTCAAAGGAACTTGAATTAAGGAAGGGGAGTTGAATCATCTGCATTATCATTTTTACTTCATGCTGCTAAACCACCCTCTCTCCTTCTCAAGTATCACACACTTAAAACATGCAAAAAGTGGTGCTTCTTAGCACTACTGTGGCTTCATAACATACATATTGCAAAACTTCAGATTCCTCCACAATTTCTCTAACTCAGAAGAGTTTGTGACTAAGGCAGCTATGAATAGAGTAAGCAAGTAATGATGCTTCAGGTCCATGAAATAATGTAGGGATTAAGCTACCCATGTACACATTCTTAGCAAGGGCTCAGTACATATTTTAACTGGAAACTGTCTTGTAGAAATATTGTTACTGTTCAAGTTCTCTTTCATGTGAATTGAAACACGTAAAAAATTGAACACCAAATCCTCATTAAGTGGTATATTGCTATTATCAAGTACACAAAAAAATCTGATTTAAATTAAGTATCTTCCCCACAGTTTAAAAGATTGACCCAATTTTCCAGGACTACAAATTTAATGTTCATTGAGAGACTGAACAATGTAATATATCTAAGGACATGGACACTAGGTTAGTCTGCTTTCATTTAAATTGTGCACCTGCCAAGCATTAGCTGTGTGATTTTGAACAATAATATGACATCTCTGTGTCTTGGTTGCTTGTTTGTAAAATAGGGGTAAGGACAGATGCAGTCTGATAGTTCTTTGTGATGATTAAAGGAGTTAATATATGTTAGGCATTCTTAGTTAATATATGTTATTGCCTAGAATAGAAAGCAATATAACGCTTACCTATTGTGAATATATATTCTGAGGCCTATCAAAATAATGCTGTTTTACTGTATGTCACAAAAGAAAATAACAACAAAAACAACCAAATCAAACACTAGGAACAACACCTTTCTTGGCAGTCTCTCACTTCATATGCAAACAGATGTACAGCCTTCTCTAACTCATTGACTTAGAAAATGAACAGATGTATACGTCTTCCAGGAAGGATGCTAAATTTCATGCTATTCCATAATAGTCAAAGCATATATTATATAATGTTTTAACACATCTCTGTTCATCAAGTTTCAACCGCCTTTTGATTTTGTTAAATTATTGAAAATTTGGAATCATCTGTGTTTTACAGTTTCAAAAATCTACAAGCATTCCCTTAATTGGTTCTGTGAGAGTGATTCGATATTTATGAAGGTCCCATGATAAATTATAAATTAAATATCAAAGGATGCTACCTATATACAGATCCCTTAAGAATATGTCCTACTTAACTTGACAAATTATTAGCTAGAATGTACATATTTGCAGTTTTACTCCATCAGAATTACAGTTTTACTTCTTCATTCTTAATTTTCTGGAGGAAACAAATTCTCTTAATGATACCATATAGTTATTTACGGATTAACATATGTCAACTATTTTAATAAACTCAAACATATTCAAGGAGTTCATCTATGCAGTCATTTGGCCAAGAAATGGGCCATCATTTGTAATTTTATATAATTATTTTGCTTTCACTGATTTTATATAATAAACTCTGCTCTCAGGTGATATAGATAATTTTCTAAGATTTTTTTTAGGCAATAGAATACTAAAAAAAGCTGTAGTAAATTCTTCTGCAATGAAGCTGAGTAGAAGAAAAGCTCATTATCAATATGAGCCAGGTACAGACATCATAGAAACCTAATATAAATAAATATTGACAACAGAATTTAATTTAGACATTACATACATTTGTCTGTTCAAATTACTAAAATACCATTTTATAATATCAGTGAACAATGAATAATTCCAAGTAACTGCATCTTCTGGATCACTGAATGTTAGTCTTTTCATGAAATACAATTCTCAGTATAGAATGATAATCATATACGCATAAAATCCACTGCTTCTGAATAAAATATAGATGTCTGTACACTTTGGTTATTACTTATTTTAGACTTTCCTTTCAACTTTGCAGTTTTATCTCTGTATTTTCCATCATACGATATAGTAGTTTAATACCCACAACTATTTAATTTACTAACCAGGCCAAGCACAGACTTTGTAAGCAGCCTGATAAAAATAGAAAGTTGAAACTGAATCTGACAATTTTAACTAGGGATGACAAACCTAGAGGGAAAAAATTAAATCAGGTTTAAAGTTATGGTGATGAAATGCAAATCTGGAATTGCATTTTCGTCTCTTAAGAGAACAAATCCACGTAGAGGTGACTAGGGAGGAAGAAAAATTACCTCCTAGAAACCCAGAACAGCTGAATCAAGTCTGGTATTCAGGAAGGTGTTAATTTAAGTGTTGCAGAAAATTTGCCTTTGCATCTAGATGGTCAAGGGGCAAAACCACTCTCTGTTTTGTTTTTTTTTGCAACTTTGCTTCAAAAGTTACAGAATGTTATAAATACTGTACAAGTGGAAAATCTTCTAAAATGAAAATGGTAATAAGCTATATCCAGAGCTTTTGCTCACTTATTCATCCCAGTCTTCATCCCACTAGCTTCAAGATTCCTTCATTTTATACCTTTATGCCAGCCAGAGAACTTGTCCCTTTGGCCAAGTGATCCATCACCAACTTTAGATCCCCCACATATAATCCTAATAAATACCACACAATGGATTGGCCTAGTAACAGGATTTCATTGTCTCATGATTTCAGAGGCTAGAAATCCAAAATCAAGTGGCAAGGCTTACCTTTTCCCCAGAGTCTGTAGCCTTCTGGTGTTGGCTTGCTGCTGTTTGAAGCTAGTTGGCTTGCATTTTTACCTCGTGTGACATGGCAATCCCTCTCTCCTTCTGTTTGCTCCTTATGTCTGCTGACTTCTGGCTTCCGGCTCCTTTCTGACTTGCTGCACCTGAATTTCTTCTGCTTATAAAGGATACTAGTAGGAATCGGGTCCACCCTGCTTTAGTCAGGCCAAATCTTAACTAAAAATAATATCTTCAAAAGGTCCAATTTATATATGGATTCATGCGCACAAGAGTGCGGATTGAAATTAAGAGCATGTCCTCGGAGGGTTACATAATGTGATCTACCACAAGTATGTGGCCCCTAGGGCTTTCCAGGGTATTCAGTGTTTACTGAGTAGCATGCTCATTATTTTAACCATTTCTTACTCAAACATGACCTACAGCACAATTCAAGACAGATACAGCAGTCTCTGATGCAAAAAATATATATATATTGTATGGCTAAAAATACAGCTGAAGGAGAAGCAGGGTTGGACATGAAAGGTCTTGGACATAATGCCAAAATGGTTTGACACTACCCAAGTGCCAATGGTTACTCATTTTCGAACATGAGTAGATGAACTTCAGAATGTATAAACCAAGCCTGTGTATTATAATATCCCCCAGTCTATCTTTATTTTTATCTGTGATTAATTAGTAACTTTATAAATCAATAAAAATATTAACTTATTCAATGAAAACATTTTAGTACTTATGATTTGCTTTAAATTTGCAAAATTAGAAGGACGCAATAAAATGTGAACTATCTCTGCCATAGATGTAAGAGAAATATGGGTTAAAAATGTAAAATAATAAGCATAACGATAGATATATGGTATTATGGAAGCAGAACGAATCCTAAAACTTACTCTTTTGCTGGTACATTTCTGTTAGATCTCAAAGGATTAGTATAGACACAGGCCAAAAATAGGGGAAGGGAATTTTAGAAAGCGTGCCAGTATGGTTAGAGCATGCAGCCGCGGGGTGACTGTGGCAGATGTGACTAGTGGTCAAAGACAGGTCATTCCCTATTAAGGTTTAAATGTATGCTGTGAGTTAAGAGTCAAAGGCAATTATGGCTTTATTGAATTTTTTTCATTTTTATTTAGAAATATAAATATGAAAGCACATGTGATATATTGTTCTCAAGTGAGGGGAATGCAGTGGGTGGGAAATCTCCAGTTAGAGAATTGATGCAATCTAGTGATTGATCAGAAATTATGTGGTTAAGGGAGTGACCAGGAGAATTAAGGAATGAGGAATACTTAATAGTTGCCATATAGGTATAGTTGATGGGACCTAGCTGATGTAGTTTGAGGGAGGCAGAATGGAGGATGATTTTGAGGCTGTGGCACTGTCGGGGTATCAGTTGGGATTTAGTCAGGAAAGCAGAAAACATACTATGTATATCAAATTAATGGAAATTAAGGCTGTCCATTTGTTACCCAGAGGTTGGTAGGCTGCAAATGTCAAAAGAATACCCTGAAATAACTCAAAATTAATAACTGTAGGAACCAGCTTTCATTTCATGGGTTGAGGGTACAGAAAACTTTGTACCTAGAATTTTGCAGACAAACATTACAAGATTTGTGTTCATTTTTGGGAAGGCAAAGATCAGTATCAGTTGTACTTGACCCTCTGAGGAGGACCTGTTCTGAGGGTTATTGGTCCCTCTTCAGGGAGCTCAACAAAGTGACCCAGAAAGAAGAAAGCTGGTGATTAGTGTCAAGTATCTGCTGCTGCTGGGGTGATGCTAGGAGGGACTTGCAAAGAGGAATCCCCTTCTCCGCATCTGCCAGATTATGCTTGGTTCAGACCTATTAACAAGGAAATGAGGGGATGGAAGTTTCTGAGGACGGCTTTGTAATAAATCATATGCCAGATTCCAGCCATCCTCCACTGCTTCCATTTGGCCAAACCTAGCAAGAAGTCAGAAGATAAGGGAGTCTGAGAAATTCAGTGAGCAGAGCCCCAGGCCCAACAACAAAAAACAGTGATTAGAGGGTAGTCTTGAGGTTGAGAGAAAATAAATAAGTAACTTGTCACAGGGAGTAACTAAACTTGGAAATTAAAGGGAAAGAAAGCATTGAAGATAAGAAGTTCAATCTTGGACATGGCTGATATGAAGTTAAAGGATATGGTTTCCGTTGGACTTAGAGGCAGACTTTATTGATTTTATGTTATTTATAACCCAAATTAGTTCCATGTATTACTAGTTTTTTTTTTATTTTAGTCCAATAAATTAATCTCTCTATGCCTTTGTTTTCTCATGTGTAACATGGGGATAATAATGGCATCTTCCTCCTAATATTGTTGTTGAATATCTTCCATCATAAAAGAATACAGATGCCACAAGAGTGGAGATAGGTCCATAAAGAGCCTGCAGGTGACTAACAGAAGAACACATTGTCCACTAGCGTTTAAATTGCTAGAGAAGAGGAAGTTATTATTAAATATCAAGAGGTCTAGAAGGAGATTATATTAAGGCCACCAAAGAAGAATTATACTTTAAGAGGATGAGAGTGATCATTACGCTCCAATGGAAAAAAAAAAGTGAGATGACAATTGAAAACAGATCAACAGACTTGAAATTAAGTAATTATTTGTTATATTCTTCTAAAGCTGCTTAGGTGATATAGAGATGAAGTCTTCTGCAATGGGGTTTATAATAAATGCCAACAGTGAGAGATTAATTAAAAGACTGTCATCCTTCAGGACTAAAGATAAAAACACCAGTGAAAGTAAGCCACTAAAGATGCAGGAATGAAGTCAAGTGGAGTCCTCACTCAGAGGAGGTTGCAGGAAACGTGACCAAGAACTCAAAAAAAGATTAACTCTCCAAAATTGGAAGTATATATTTTTCACAGATATCAAGACATGTTTATCCTAGAAAGGAGAGATATTGAGACTATTTTTGCCAATGTGAGAGGAACAGAGAAAGAAAATGGCTGCAGTACTCTGGTTTATAAATTGATTTTGTCTTGCTTCAGACCTGTTTGCAAGGAAATGAGGTGATGGAAGGTTCTGAGGAAGGCTTTGTAATAAATCAGTGAAAACTGGATTTAAATGTGAGCCTCACTATTTACTATTTGCCTAATTTTGAATAGGCTATTTAGCTTTCTATGCCAGATAAAAGGGAGCAATGATTACTTCCTCATATGAGTATACAATACATGATACTGCTCTTAACAGATAGAAAGGGCTTCATTTTGAAAATGATGATGAAAATGGTGATGATAAAATTAATGATGATTAAGAAATGGAAATGTTCAACTTTGGTGCCAATGTGTAGGAAATGTAGACACAGAATGGAACTGATTCAAATAAACAATTGGGAGTATCAGTGGAATGAAGAAATTTCTATGCTGAGAATCATTCTCTAACATTTATTTGACTGGGAGTGTTTGGATCAGATGCTGCGGTCCTTTTTTTAAACTTTTTTTTGTACACTATGTGGTGAGGGTCACATTTCATTCTTTTCCCATATGTCTATCCCCTTATTGCAGTATCATTTGTTGAATTTCTTTGGGGGGGAAGGGGGTGAGTGCATGGGCCAGGAATCAAACCCAGTCTCCTGCATGACAGGAGAGAATTCTGCCATTGACCTACCCTCGCACCCCCGATGCTACAATAATGAACAATAATGGATCTCCACAGCTTCAAATATGGGTTTCTTGATTTATTACAACACTAGAATTTCAGAATTCTGTTCGGCCAAAGATAACTATTACATAATTAAAATGAGGCTTTTATAACATATTGTGTAGGTTGAAAAACCTTTAAGTATTAAAATACATGCATAATAGATATGATAAATTATTACACTCAATGCTAAATATTATGAATATGTGTTAGTTACTTTAACTTGTTATGATTTTTAGCAATACATTCTTACTTTAATGCAATGTGTTTATATGGCTCACAAAACATTAATCCTTGGCTTATCTATTTTCTCTAGCTAGTTGGCAGGTTTTAGGACAGACATCCATGTTCAACACAATTAAGTTTCTGTCATGTAATTCTAGTCTGTTCTGATACATTTCAATAAGCTTTGGAAAATAAGCTTGTTTTCATTCAGCACATTTACCAAATTTTCATTTTTGAGAACAATCCCTAATACCTGGAGCCATATATATTTTATACAACCTGCTCATAAAACAATGCTTATGGTTAGTATTTTAAGGTTAACATGAAAAAGTACAATACTCTCGAGATTCAACTGTTCACACCTTTGATTACACACATTTAAAAATTTATTGTAACAAATTATACTATTTTGGCAAAATAGTTTGAACTTGAGGAAGATGATAATACTTTTTCTTATATTGCTTGAGTATCACATAGGAGCCTGACATGCATTTGGTAGCTACATGAAAGAAATGTGTTTTCCCTTTTCCTTCCTTCCTTCCTTCCTCACTTTGCACAAGGAATAGAGTAATGATCATGGAATTTGTAACCAAGGTACAGTAACCTTTCATAACTTACATAAGTAGTCTTGGGAAAATTGTGCCTAAGCCCCATTTGTCTTATCTGAAAATGGAAAAATGTATAGTCCATTCCAATATTGTCTAAGCACTAAGTAAGCTAAATGTACACAGGGTGGTGCGATGGTGGCTCAATGGCAGAATTCTCGCCTGCCATTCCAGAGACCTGGGTTCACTTCCTGGTGCCTAACCATGCAAAAAAGAAAAAAAAAAAAAGTATACATACTGCTAAGCACTTTGCCTGGTCCAATGATATTACGGTTTCAATATATACGACAAATTATTTTCCACTCTTATTTTCTGTTTTTCCTCCTATTATCCTTTTTCTCCTTTAATTACTTCATTCATTCTTTCCTTCAGCAAATATCCATTGCATGCCAGCTTTATATGAGAAAAACAGATGAAATTGCTTCTTCCATGGAACTTGGAAGCTAGTGTGAGTCAGAAAGGAACAGAACACACACACACAATCAAGATGGTTCAGCCAATGAAGAAATAAAGGTGTGTTAGCTATAGAAGGATGGTAGCCATAGCTCTACATAACATGAAGTACAAGAGAAATCCTTTCAGATTTAGTAATAGTTAGCAGAGATTTTAAGGGAGCAAAGTAGTGAGCTCTGAAGATGTCCTCACATAGGACAGCAAATGCAAAGGTCATGAGACAAGAATGTGGCTGTTTGAGGACACGCAGTGTCCCAGTGGGCTGACATGAAATGATCAAGTGGGGAAGTGCTATGAGATAAAGGTCAAACAGCCAGCAAAGAGAAAAGTCATGTAGGACTTTGTAGTCATAGCACAGATTTAGGATTTTAATCTGAGCAAATGAGGAAGGATTGGGATGCTTTGAGGAAAGGAGCACCATAATATGACTTGTTTTTCAAAAGGATCTTTGTGACTCTTATGCTGCAAATAAACTTGAATTGGTGCAAGGGTGGAAGCAGACTGATATTTTAAGGAGCTGCTGCCAAAGTGCAAGTCAAGTATCATAATTTGTGGAAAAGGGTGTTGGCAATGATGGTGGTAAAAGGTGATCTGATTTGGTAGCTGTTCTGAAGATAGAGCTGACAAAGTTTTCTATTGAGTTGGATGAGGCATATGAGATGAAGAGAGGAATCAAGAACAACTCCAAGGTTTTTGACCTAATTCATGACTAGAGTTGCTAGTTTCCGAGAGTTTTTGAGTACTCATTGGGAAATCCAGCTGAGTGAGAAATATAAAAAACATCCCAACCATGGAGAAAAGTATGAGTAGTTGTCATTTTAACTAACTCAATCAGTGGACTTCGAGTTAAAAAAAAGCAGATGGTACTGCAGGTGATCTTGAAGTTTAAAGGTCTAATTCTTTGCTTCAGGCAAAAAAAAAAAACATATCTTAATAAAGCAACTGAGGATGAGAAAGACTAAGTGAATTATACAAGGCCTTACACCTAGTTGAGAAAGTGGAAGAACTCCTGATCTAGTAGTGCTTTTCTGTCCCTTTATCTAATTTATCACATTGCTTTTCTGATACTGTGATTTTCAAAGAGAATTTACTTCCCTGATTACATTCAACAATAGGAAAGGGAAAATTGAAAATATCTTCATTAGATCAAGTGATTATTAAGTCATAAAAGTGCTCAAGATGTTGGCTGTATATTTAACTTCTATGGACTCTAGCATAATCACACTGACATGTGAGCTGCCCAGAGAATTACAGAGAGCTGCACATATAACCTTAAACTCGTTTTCATTATTTATTATCACAGAGGCAATGATATGCAGAGGCAGAATGTCAGTTTTAGATGACTTAAGCTTGTGTTAGAGGAGAGGTATTTATTTGGATTGTTGAAACAAATACAAAAGGTAAAACAAAACAGAAGAGAAGACTTACGGACCTGCATTATATGATGAAGATACAATTTCATTTGATTTAACCATTCACATCAGGGGACTCTCTTAAAGAATAGCATTGATGTTAATCTGGATATAGATTGAGAATCAAATACTGAAATTCTTCCTTGTTTTACATTGGTTGTCAGTGCCTATCTATTGAGATGCCTTCATCAAAGCACTCCATAATACTGGAAAAAATTTCCCATTTAGTTTTGATCACTAATGTTCCTAGATGAATTTTTGGTCAAGCAATAACTGCTTTAGGGTGGGCCACATTGGGTCAGTGGGCAGGGTTCTCACCTGTTATGCCAGAGACCCAACTACTTTAAAAAGTCAACAACTCCAAAACCATTTTTCATCATTGCATATCAGTGTCCTGGGTTTCTATTACCATTTACTCCTAAGGGTTTAAGAGGAACTGACATTTTCAAATGACATATTTAGAATTTAGTGCATATCATTTCATGCACAGTTTTCATGGGTCGATTCATTTAACAAGCACTGATATTGTAAATTTTGAAGAAGGTTTATTAAAATCAATATTAACTAAAGTTAACATTTATCCAGTCAGGTATGAATCACCCAGTTTAAAAATCATTTACTCATTTGTTGGCAAGAAGATTCAGACAGTGAGTAATTGAGGTAAAAAGAAAATTATAGCATGAATGAATCTCTGTAAAACGTGCTAAGTGATGTATCTGAGGTAGGCAAGGGGTTTCAAAAACAAAGGTAAGGAAACAGCTACTCATGTTGGAGGATGTTGCAATGTCAGCAAAAGCTGAAGTCTTTTCTTTGGTTCCATTATTGTTGTGTCCTTTGTTCATTTTTTTTTTCCATTTTCCATTTCATTCCTTCTCTATTTCGAGCAAATCTTTCCCTAGGACTAGCATGAGATGAGATGGTAAAGCAAAGCTAAAAAGTTATCGATTTATTAAAATTATAGTTAGAACAGCTAAATTTTCCATTCCAGCTATCCTTTTAAATCTAAGTAGCCTTTTATTCTGCCAAATCTTTGATATTCACTGTATAAAATAATTGTTGTGAAACTTCTGAGAGAATTCAAACCGTGATTTTGTATACGTATCTATGAGGTTATTTGGACTTTTGAAAGGAACTTAATAATAAAAAAATATAATAAAAACCAACAGTGCTTGGTGTATGCGAGACACTAATCTATGCATTTTACTTGTAGTACTTACTTTAATCCTCACAACAAATAAGAAGTTAGCACTATTATTCTCATTTTACAAATGACGAAACTAATCTCAAGAGAGCTCAGGTAACTTGCCCAGCATCACAGAGCTTGAAAGACAAAAGTCAGGATTAATTTTAGGAAGTCTGGTTCTATAGACTACACTGTTCACTCTACACTGTATCCATAATTAGCATTTCTGCATTCTTAAGAGTGAAGTTGAAGTGATAAAAACATGCAAATTATTCAGACTCTACAAAAAAACAGTGTTTTCTTGGTTTCCGTATTAACCCTTCAGATGAAGTCATTTTTATCAGAAGGAGTTGAGGGTCCGTTTTAAAAGTCCATTGTTTTCCCTTCTAGATTAAAAGGATTTTCAAAGGCAGATTTGTAAAAGGAAATAACCCATGCACATTTCTGTGTTCTCACAAATTGACAGGCCTGGCAGCAATTTATGCTGGCTTGTTTAAGGACCCTTATGTGAAAGTGCAATTTGAGACAGAGGCAGAAAAGAATAGACTTTGAAAGCTGGCAAACAAAGATGCAGATTATGGCTCTGCAAATTACTATGTGGCTTTACACAGGACCCTTAAACTCTCTGAGTCTCAATTTCTTCAGCTCTTCAGGCCTTAATGCCTACCTTGTAGTATTGGTTATTTGGAGGACTATTCTGGAGAAACACATGTTGCATTGACCAAAGTTTGCCCTGGATAACTGATATATTGTCAATAGAAAATCAATATCCTTTTTTTATTATTTCTAATATTGTTAGTTCAAATCATACAAAACTACCACTTCCATATGTCAAAAACTATCAGTTGTAGATTACTGTGCAATAAACCGCACTAAAATGTTGTGGCTCAAAACATGAATGATTTGATATTTATGACTCTATATCCTGGATGATTCTTCTCCCCACAGTGTTAACAACCTCACTTTTGTGCAGCTGCATTCATTGCCAATTTAACAGGTTGCTTGATTCTCCTCCACATAGCCTCTTACTCTATCTACATAGAGTCTCATCCCAAAGGCCCTTCCATGTGATTTCCTCTATTCCCAGCAGAATATCCTGAAACTTCCTACAACCTGGCAGCTGGATGCCAAGAAGGGCTCTTTCAAGAAGACAAGCTCCAATAGCAAATGATTATAAAGTTTCTGTTGGCTTCCTGCTTATTGATGTCTCTCATTAGCTAAAGCAAGTCACCGAGAAAAGTCCAAGACAATGTAGGAGAGGATGACCCAAGACATGATATTAGGAAGTACTGTCCATTGTGGGCCACCGATGTAACAACAGTCTAGCACACAGCTGAACACCATTGATTTCATAGGATTTGATCCAGGTAGACTGGAGAAATTCTCTGAAATGACCACTCTAGGCAAAGAGGGCCTGTACACCCTTGGGGAATTTCAGATGTACCAGTAGAAGTGCGCTCCTCTCCACTCACTCTGATATCTGTCATTCAAGGATGAATGATCCATGAATAGAAGAGCAGAGGTTCTGCCTAACTGAAGTAGGCCAAGAAAGAACTGTGGGAATGCTGCTTGCTTCATCTAAATACACTGCTGTCTAATCACTTTCCCAGTGTAATGGGATGAATCCCTGGTCTGCTCTTACCCACTTCATGCCATTTTCCATCTCCATGCACAGCAGCAACTGGTTTCAGATGACACTTTTCTCCAATAGCCAGCACCTGTGTTTATTCTTATGGAGGCTGCTCGCACGCTACCAGAACCAACCCAGATGGCCCTTATTCAAGGAAAACTGGAACACTTTGTCATTCTTTCCTTTAACCAATGAGGAAGGAGCATAAGGACAAACATATTTTCTGATTAGTAGAACTCTGAGATATGGTTTACTTCATCTGCAAAGCTCCTCTACCAGATTGAACCAAATTTGCACTTGGTGGAACTTTGCAAATTCCTTGATCTCCTTTCATTGGTCAAGGTCATTTCATTCGTCATTTGCTCCACCACTTTTACCATTCTGGGCATTCTTTCTAATAAATAATTTTTATAGGAGTCCTTGTCTCGGGTCTATCTCTGGAGATCCAAACATAAGACAAGAGGGGATGGCAGCACAAAATCTAGATAGCTCTTGCTTTTCAATTTGCACATTTATATACGGCATTTAAAACAAATGTAAAAAACAAAACCAAATCCTTTCTAATTTACTTAATTCTAAAATTAGCACAAATATGTACTGGTTTATTTTCCTTTCATCTGAGGGATTCTCTCTGGCACTTGGCATAATATATCTGGATGTCACCTAACTTTAGAGAGGTTATTCAATATTTCTCAGTTGCAGTTTCCTCAACTATGTTAAAATGAATTAGTAACACCTGTCAAATCCTTGTTAGGACTAGTACAAATTCCTGGAAGCTTCTTGACACCATGTGTTTAGTAAATGTAGATTGATGCCATTGCTGTTGTTAGTATTATTATTATTATTTCATTAATATACTTCTGGTTGAAGCTCAACTTACATGTGAGTACATGTATTAAGTAACTCTGCAATGGCCTACAACTTACCCTGCCATACATTTTTCGCATAGCTATTAGTTTCTCTAAGTTTAAGTCATTCTCCCTGCCTTTTGGAGCAGAAATCTACTGGGTCTTATTTGTTCTTTCTCTTTTGAGTAACTCTCAGCTCCCCTCCCCACCTTGAAAGATAAAATTAGTGCAGCTCTGTTCACAAGCAGAGTCATTCCATTGCAAGAATATCTGATTTATTGTCAGAAGACTCAGGTTTAAGTTGTGCTTTTACCACTTACTTTATTCTGCAATGCCTCTATTTTCTCATCTTTTAAGGATGAAAATATCTAGTCTGCCCACTCCCTAGTTATTTTGTGTGACTCAAGTCTGTGTGGAAATGCTCCTGGAGCTGCAAATTATGATGCAGGGGAAGCTATTATTATTGTCAGCACACCCAGGCTGTTCTTACACATTTTCCACCACTATTTCACCACCTGGTGTGTGAGAAAAGTAGAACACTTGCTTCTGTAGAAATTAAAAAAAAAAAAAAAAAAACAGAGAGAGAGAGAAACTCTATTTACGCTAATTACTGAAGAAAGGTTGCTCTCCCACCTGCTCTAGATATTTTATAAAGTTTTGTTCTTCATAATTAGAACTTATAAAAGGAACTATTTAGAATATCTTTAATAAGCTAACGAAGGAAGAGAAAATGTTGGAAATGCAGAAGATTGGTGAGAATAGCCATTGAGTTTGAGAATTGTCCACATGGAATGTTAGGCACCAAGATTTTCAATTTAACAATCGGTTCTAAAATAGTTTCAGATCAGAAAGAACTGAGTAAGAATCGCCTGAAAGGATGCAAGCAATTTCCTAGCAATCACACCTTTTCCATCATAGCAGTTCCCTTTCTATTTCTCCTTTGACCTATTAATATATCCACTGTATTATTTCCTCTATAGGAAAATCAAGAGTTGATATTAACAGAATTCTGAAACTGTTACAACTATATTTTTTATTCCTTATTAAAGAAATAAAATCATAGAGCAGAACAGCCTCAGATCAGTTAAATTATTTGGTGCTTCTCACAAGTTCAATATGATAAATCATACAAGTATTTTCATTTTGTTTTGTGCTTTCAAAAGATTTATTTATTAAAATAAGAAAGACACAGAAATCCAAAATTCATATAAGTGAAATAGCAAAATGAGACTTTTCTCCTAAAAGGAAAAAAGTCTTGGAAAGGCTTTTATTATGATAACAGAGGAAATACAGTATTTGTTTGTTTTTAACATAAACTGCTATTTTTCTAGGGCATGGCAAACATTTTTCAAATTAACTACCAGCAACTCTTAGCCTGAAAAAATAATTTGTTTCTAAAAAGTTAGAGAAAACCTAAGTTTTAGCTAGCAGAGATATGGTCCTTCAAAACTAAAGAACTTTCCAAGTCACCATCTTAAACATTGATTAAGAACAATTTGAATTCACATCTATATTGCAAAAATATATAAAGCATAAATTGTATTTAGATACAGATAAATCCCTCAACTGCAGTGGCTTAGCACAGTTGTTCCATCCTGGGAGAATTCAGTGAGGTTGTCAGGAAGACTTTGCTTTATGGAGTCATTCAGGAATCCATGTTGAGCTTCTCCAATGTTCTTGCTTTACTATTTGTATCAGAAACCTTTGAGGTCAGCCCTACATTGTTTCATTGGCAAGGCAGAGAAGGAGAAAATGAGAGAGGGAGTGGATAAAGCACACTGTCTCTTAAACTGCCCAGAATGAAACTGAAACATATCTGCTTACGTCCCAGAGGTCAGAAATAGCCACAAAGCCTACATGGATGCTGGAAAGTAGAGTTTAGCTCTAAGCCCAAGAATAAAGCTGTGAAGTAAATAGCCAATCTTTACAACATGGATAAACCAGTTTGGGAAGTTCGCAGGCTCAAGTTTAGTCATAGGAGTTAACAGCTCATTGATGATAATTGGCCTATGACAAAAATCTCAAATAGAAGGCAAAGTGCAATGATATTGTTCACATTACAATCCTATGTTTGGCACTTACCTTTAGAATGAGAGGCAGCAGAAGGTTGATGGTTAGGGTCTTAAGGTAATAGCTTGTAGTTTCAGACCAATGAGATTGTGACAGAAGCACTTGAGCTTGAACTGGTTACTTATGTCTTTTTCCTTCTTCTTCTTCTGTTCCTCCTCTGTCTTCCTCTTCCTCCTCATCCTTCTCCTCTTCTATCTCAGCACCTTCCCAAATCTTCCTCTTCTCCCTAGCCTTCTTATTAATATCATTATTATACACAATAGAATTGAAATATATACATACAACTAACCCATCCTTATATATCTTGAAGAGATAGCATTTAGGCTATTTGGTCACAGATGTATCTTTCTGTCTGACAGTTATACAGGCAGATGTTTCACTATTTTTCTAAGGTTTCATAGTTGGTTTGTTTTTTTAATAGAAAGAGCCTAGTCTTTATTTTAAATGTGAAGCTTGTTCTTCGCAAAAAATAAACCAAGAAAAAACAAGTAAAATATTATAAAAGCATAATAAAAGCATGAATATCATGTCTCTAATCTAATCACTCAGAAATTATTATTTTGGCAAACAAACATTTATATTTTTATCTTATATTTGTTGTTAAAATGGGGTATTTTGTGTATTTTATAATCAGATTTTGTTCTTCCTTAGAAATATATATGGTGGACATATTTCTAGGTCAATGAATATCTATCCATATATTTATACCTGCTGTATAGGATTCCACTGTAATCAAGTCTTTAAATAAACATGTTTTACTATATTAACATTCTAATGGAGTGAATCATCTAACTGGTTCTAGTATTAAATGCCTGATTTGTGTTAGCGGTATATGGGTTTATTTTCCCCACTGAGTTTAAAGCACCTATGGTAGCACATAAAATAGTGCCCAGTATATAGTAGTTACTCAAGAATTCATATTTCACTGTATTTAGGGCCTTTCTTTGTTTTACAAACATCTGGCCTCAGGCTAAAAATAGAGAAGGAATTTGTATAGGATTTCTTACTATGATAATCTCATCTTCAGACCCTGAAATGAGCAATTGTGTTATACTTTATTAAAATTAAAACACTATTTTAATAAATTATTCTGCGATGGTAGCATTGACCATGGCATATTTTGTTTATTGAATTCCACTCATAAGAAGAAGAAGTGCAAGTCTGTCTACAAAATCAAGTAGTAGAACAAGTAGGAAAAAACCTACAACAAAACAAGGCCATAAGACATCTTCATAAGAACTGACATTCAGATGGGTTTGTTTAAACACCACAGCTGCAAGATACATTAGCTATTCACAGTTATATGAGAAAAAGCAACGCAATAGCCCTGAGAAGTAGATAACTAAAACCATTTTTGTTTGCACACCAGGAAAGCTCCATAGGAAATCCTGAAGCAGCAGTGGAAACTGGGGGTTTTGGGGTTGGTGGGATTTGAAGTCTCCAATACTTAGGTGAGTTCAGGGGAATATAAGAAGGTCAGTAATGTCCAAGTACTCTAGGTGTCTGGGCATAGATACCTCCTAGACTAATAAACCAGAGCACCCTTCCCAGTCAAAGCCTGGGGAGAGAATCCTAATGACCTGCACAGGATGATGGCCAAAGAACAGAGAAGATTCTGATAAAAGGACTAAGATCTCAGGAAACAGAATCCTATTGTTTTGATCTTGGTGAAAACAGATACAGAGCTTTGGAATAGTGAAGGTAGAAAAGCCATACAGGTCCATCTCCTTTACTTTGAAGTACATGAAAATTTGTTTCACTTAAAGATGAGCCACTGAAAGAAACTCCATCTATTTTGATATATCTGATAATAAAATAGATTTAAAAAACAGATTGTTTCTCTTTCCTACTTTAAACAATTATAAAAAGAACAAGAGAATAAGGAACAGATCAACCTCCTACAATAAAGAAAGAGTATCAGAAAAATATCCTATGCAACAAATGAAAAATATAGCCTATTTCAAAATGAGAGAAAAAATAGAGAAAATGATACTATAAACCTTCATAAGATGAAAACCAGAAAAATGCAATCAAACAAATTCCAAAAGTTAACATTCAAGGACACTTTTTTGAAATAAACAACAACAACAAAAGTAGTTGAAACCGTATAGTAAAAGAGCACATTGAATTCCTTGAACAGTCAAACAAGAATTGACAGCATTTAGTCATATTTTAATAACATATTTGAACTTTGAAGTAAAAGGAAAAAAAAGTTTTTAGGGATATCCAGGAAAGAATTGGGAATTTTTCTGGATTACCATTCAAACTAAGAAAATGTTGAACTGACAAACAAACAAAAATATGTTTGTTGCAATCAGAAATATTATGTCAACATGACTGGATATGTGATAATATTAAATAAAGGATTTATTTTTTGGGGAGGATAGGGCTATAATATGAATTGTTTTTGAAAAGGAGACTCAGTCATTTAGAAATGCCTGATGAAATATTCACACACATACTACTATGATACCTGTGACATGAGCCTCACGCTCATGTGGTCTGAGGGTGAGAAGTGAGCAGGTGAATAGAAAAACAAGCTTGGTCACAAGTTAAAAATTATCGAAGCTGGTTAGTGGGTACATGGGAGTTCAGTATGCTCTTTTCTCTTCTTCCATCTATTTTGATATATCTGTTAAACATATTTTAAAAAACAGAATGTTTCTCTTCCCTAGTTTAAACCAATTGCTTTCCGTTATGCTCCACTTTGATTTATCATTCTTAGTATAATAAATTTTATTTCCCCAAATCTTAGTTTTGTTCAATTTCGGTTTTGTTTTCAAAACTCAATTCAGTTTTGTTCTCAAAAGATTTTAGCCACTGTACCCAAATTACTTCCCGAAAAACAAATGAGCATTTCCTCTAAATTCAAGCTGTTTAAGTGGATAAAAATATTCTCAAACTGAAACAGTCTATGTGACTTCATACCTCCTAGTGAAAAAAATGTATATCAGTTTTAAGTGATTATATACTCTAGGCATAGAAACCCAGAAATAAAGTTTCTACCCGGGGGCCTTATTCTGTGATTACAGTTATTCGTAATAATGAATCATCTTTCTTCAGGCTAAAAGTGTTTCTTGTCCTCACCAATCTGATCTACACGCTGTCCTCAGTTATATTTTAAAATGCAAATCTGACATGTCACCTCCCCTGGTGGAAACCCTGTTATGGCTTCCTATTTTTCTTGTTATAAAGATAGTGATATTTTGGGTGGGCCACGTGGCTCAGCAGGCAGAGTTCTCTTCTGCCATGCTAGAGACCTGGGTTGGTTTCCTGGTGCCTAACTATGCAAAAAAAAAAAAAAAAAAAAAAAAAAAGATAGTGCTACTTCAACTACATTTTCTTTCCCTTTCAGACTTTTTCAGCCTCATCTCACCCACCCTCCTTTCCCCTTCAATAATTTTAACTGAAGTCTGGGTTGCTCTGCCTCCTTTGCATTTCAGTCTTCAAAATCTGTGATTTCTGTCTGGAGTGGTGCCTAAACTGCCCCACCCCCACCCCGTGTTTTAACCTAATTAATTCCTACACTGGAATAATTATCTAATATCACTCCCTAGGAAGATGGCTCCTGATATGTGTTTTGCAACTTTTTGAGGTATTCATTCATAAAACCCTGACACTTTGGTTTAGAGCAATTATTAAAGTTTATTATATATATTGATATGCTTGCTTATTAGTTTTCAAGAGCTGTTATGACAGATACCACACAATGTGTTGGCTTAAACAAGAACTGGTTGTCTCACAGTTTTGGAGGCTAGAAGTCCAATGTCAATATCTCAACAGACTGGATTTCTCCCAGACTCTGTTGTGTTCTTGCGCTGGCTTGCCACAATTCTCAGGGTTCCTTGGCTTACATCTATGCCTTTGTTACATGCTTCTCCTGGCTTCTAGTTCTCCTGCACAGTCACCTTTTTCTGTCTAGATTTCCTCTCCTTGTGAAGACTTCAGTCATACAGACCAAGACTCACCCTGATTCAGTTTGACCTCATATAATTAGGATCTTTAAAGATCCTGCTCACAAATGAGTCCACACTTAGTTATAAATAATAACATTTTCAAACATCTTATTTACCAATTGGCTCACATCCATAGGAACAAGTATTAAAACTCAACCATGGCTATTTTGGGGGACATAACTCAATCCCTCAGAATCTTCCCTCTGAATTCCCCTCCCAAAACATGTTCTTCTCATATGCAAAATACATTCACCTCCCCCCACACCAAAATTCCTAAAGACTTTCAGTAACAACTTTAAGTTCAAAGTCTTATCAAAATCACTAATGAGTGTAATTCATCCTGAGGCAAAAGATCTCTCTACCTGGGCACCTGTAAAACTTAGAAGGCGATTTAAATGCTGCCACAATACAATGGTGCAATAAGTAAGTGATATACATTCCCATTCCACAAGGAGAAACTGAAAGGAAAAAGGGACCACAGGTCCCAACCATGTGTGACACACAGCAGGGCAAATGCCATTAAACACCAAAGTCTGAGGGCTATCTATGGATTAATGTTTGTTCTATGGATCTTTTGGAGTAGCAGCACCACCATTTACAAGTGCTGGGAAAGCAGTCACACTCTTCCAAATACTGGGACATAAACTCTACCCTCTCCAAACACAAAGGGGGTGGCCAAGCTCTCCAGAAACTCTAGGCTCCACACCCTCTGAGCACCAAGGCAGGGGCCATGTGCTCTCCAAAGGCTAGGGTGGGCCTCCTCTTTCCAAATATCAAGGCTCAAGGAAATCTCTTGTACCTAGACCTCTACTTCCATGGGTCTGCCCTTGAAGTCATTTTCCCTTCACTTCATCCCATTTCTCTCTCTCTCTTTCAGCCCAGGCCCGCAGGGTATCTGCTCATACTAAATTCTCAAAAAAAAAACTGTTGATTTTTGATGCAATTCAAGTGGATCCAATCCACCACATGAAAGAGTCTTCCACATATCCTTCTTGGATAATTACCTTTCCACCCTTAACTTCCTCTGAAATGACTGGCTGAATCCATGTGTCATACACATAAACTCATTAGCAAAGAACTATTCAGTCACAAACTCTGGGAACCCTGGGAACTCACTTTCTAGAAATTCAGGGAGGATCCTAATGGGGCTGCTATTTTTTTTTTTTGCCTTTAAAAAAAAAAAAACAAAAAAAGTTGAAATGTCTCATTAAGTGAGAGGTGATATATAAAACTCATTTCAAAGTTTATCTTCCTAAGCTACAGGACACTGTGACTCAGTTCATTTAGTTAGCAGAAGCACAGGTACACTGTTCAGTCAGTGTTTATGCAAAGTGAACCAAGTCATACAGTTTTGGAAAATAACCATTTATCAGCTTTAGTTCAGTTCCTAACAAAGCCATCATATACCCTTTCATCCCCAAACTAGTGCCTCCTCCCATTTAAGATGCACCATCATAGTTTAATGTGAAGTTGACCAGAAAGGTGGTATACTGTTGATTTTCTACTTCACAAAGCATGTAACATTTATAGGAGAGAGAGAGTATTCCATTGTTTACAGGTGGAGTGTATGACTATTCTGTCCCTGACAGGATTATTAATTCTTTTTTTTATTATGGTTTCTAAAACAGAGTGCCAAAATATATATTTTTTTACGTCATTCACATGTTGATTTAATGTGGTTCTTGTAAGAGGAGAAAGAAGGTCACAGATTGTAGCAACAGAAAACCAGCAGCTAAGTTGGTGTTAGATGCAGAAAAGATGCAGGATTTGGAGTTCTTGGATCTGTCTCATGCTAGTTACCTAACTTCAGTTGGGACAATTACTCTCATAGACCTCTGGTTTCTCATTTGTACAATGAAAAAAATTAGAATCAAACTTTTAATTCTTGGGAGTTCTTGTAAGCATAGAAGGATCCAATCTCTGTGGACAGATATTGTATCTTTAGCTGCTTATTTCCATTTGTCAGAATATCATTTGTCAGAAGTACGAAAAGGAAATGTACTTGTACCGTAGGGCTGCTTCTGACCCTAGTCTAAGAGCATGCTATCTGCATAAGCTGTAATTTTCCAAGTCATAAAATATTATTTTCTTTTTGCAGAACAATTCAGTCCTTGGTTTATCCCTTTCCTCTCTCATTTTACTATAAGCAGCAAGGAGAAAGCAAACTGTACCTTCTATACTTTGCTTAGAATTTTCCTCAGCTAAACACACAAAGTTCATCACCTACAGACTTTGCTTTTCATCCAACATCACAATATATTTCACTATTTTCTCTGCCACTTTTCAACAAGGGATACCTTCCCTCCAATTTCCAAAAACGCATTTATCATTTCCTTCTGAGGCCTTATAAGAAGTACCTTTAGCATCCATATTTATAACAGCATTCTATTCATGCATATATATATTCTCTAACACAGTAGACATTTTCTCTCTAGCTGTCTTCAAAGTAATCTAAGCTTTTCTATCAAGTACCACAAAATTCTTCCATTGCCTAGTCAATTTGAAAGTCATTTCCATATTTTGAAATATTTGCAATAGCAATATCCCCCTTTCCATAATACAAAACTGTCTTTAGAAGGGTATCTTTAGAAAACAGAATTGGCAGGATATATTGAAAGGGAATGAATCATGCCACTACAGAGGGTGACAAGTCCATATTTCCCAGGGGAAGCTGGTGGACTGCTGAAAACCTTCTATGACTTCCTATTTTTCTTTCTATAAAATTCACCTGTATTTTCTCTTCAGCCTTATCTCACCTTTTGCTCCCTCAATAAATGTCAACTCTGACATTGGGTCACTGTTCCTCCTTTACCATACAAGGCCTTCAGAGTCTGCTACCTCTATGGGGTATGGTCCCCAGCCACTCCTGATGTTTACACACAGTTAATTTCATATACAAGAATCAGAATATAGGTCTTTGGGGGTTTGTCAAAGCTGCCGGAATGCAATATATGAGAAATGGCATGGCTTTTATAAAGGGAATGTATTAAGTTGCAAGTTTATAGTTCTAAAACCAGAAAAATGTCCAAACTAAGGTATCCAGTAAACGATGCCTTGACACAAGGAAGGCCAATGTCTGTCACATGGGA